>JAVSBS010016945.1:0-20213 GCA_033124195.1 Coracias cyanogaster
GAGGTGGTGGTTGTTTTCCTTATGGTTGGGTTTTCTAAAGGAAAAACACATTGATAAGTACAACCACAGTGCATATTTCTTGAGTCTATGGAAACCAGACTGCTAAACTACTGGCTACCACAGGTATTTCTATAGTGCAAATCATAGTACAATACAGACACAATCTGAAAATGCGCTTCCGTGGCTTTCTGTAAAAGGTTACTTGCAGACAGGGCTCCATTCCATCTCTTAAGCAAAAACTCAATGCTGTCTTCCATGTGTCCACCTTGCACGCAAATTAATTCCAGAGCAATGGGCACATACGATTCTTCTGTGATAGTAAAGTTCTTAGCATTGTGACTGACTAGCATTTCTAGGTGCTATGCAAACACAGTTACTAAAAACAGTAAAGGTAGAACTCAGCTTGCCCGAACATAATTACATGTATTGGAATTTTGCCAGGACATCAGATTTAAAATGCTCAGAGCCAAAAATACCTCCATCCCACTACTGTCCGGAGGAATGCTGTCAGGAATTCCAAAGGGAGCAGCACTGGATCATAATTATGTGCAAGGAGCCAGAAGAGAGAGAATGAGATAGACAGTAAGAGCAATCTGAAAGCAGGTTTTCTTCAGCCTCTCCATAAAAAGGGGACATTTTGAGATGTTGGGTTTGAGCCTGTTCTCCCTAGGAAACACAACACACAGCTACAGAAGTTCTATTTTAAAATCTATTGCCTCTTTGTTCAAACACTGAGTTGATACTCAAGGCCTTTTGAAGTTATTTTATTAAGAGGATACATTGACCAAAAAATGCCAGGTACACATCAGTAAGCATGACTGCCCCAGAGATTGTTCGGCTTTCCTTTCACAGCAACAGGACCACAAATGATACGGGGAGGCAGGCTCCTCCATCATCATTTCCACAATATACAAAGAAGTTGCTTTGCTTGGTTTCCCTTTGGGACATATTTACTGTATTTCTCTAGCTATCTGTTAACTTTTACCTCTCTCATCCAGCATGCCAAGCCACAGACCAGGCACTGTTGAGCCTCTGCATTTGCTATCAGTTCAAAGATATGCCCTCCCTTACACTACTTCCTGCTTTGATTTTTCATATGGTTGTAACTCTGGTAGGGTCTTCTATCACATCATTGTGTCTTCCTTCTGGAAAGGACAGTCATGAGGTTCAATAAATACAAATTCAAGACCAGCTTGCCAGCTTTTTCTAAAGGATGAATGAGTTACCAGCTATATTGGACCAAGCTAACTACAGTCAACTCATCCCATTTAACTAGGAAAGAACAGGCACAGTTTCAAATTCAAGTTGAGGTTCAAGTCAAAAACCTACACAGAACTGAATCTTGAGAAAAGATTGGATTTCAAACCTCAAAAAACATGTATTAGTCTGAATTTTGATCTCAATCATGCCAATTTTTCACCAGTACAGCAACAGTAGTACAAATGATGCTATTCTCCACATACTCAGTGAAATTAAGATGACAGTCATGGAACTACAGGAATACAGATCCAGGCCCATTTCTCATTTCAAGGTTCAATACATTTAGAACAGCATGAGGAAAACTAGGTAAACTGTAGCAATTAATGTTGTAAATTATATGGGGTAATTTTACAAAGGTCCCCTCTGCTTACATTTTATAAATATAAGAAGGTAATTGCACTATAAATTGGGGAAACTATGACAGATCAGATGAGCTTGGCAGCATTACAAAAAACTCTGAAGTACTTTCACACTATTTTCTGCTAAAGAATTTTAAGACAATCCTTCTCTGTCTTTTAAACGTTGTTTCACAGTTCATTTATTTTTCATACAACAGTGGCTAACCTTACACAGAACAGCCCACCTTTATCTTAGCCCAAGAAAATGTGACTTTATGTGTTACATCCTTCCAAGATACCACTCATCAAAACAGTGCATCATCCCTTGCTGATGGAACAATGCAATTATAGACACAGCACTCATAATATAATTTACACAGAAAAGCAGATTTCTGAAAGTACAAATGAAAGTCAAAAAACTATTAGAGATGCTACCTTACTGAGTCTCAGAAAAGACATCCTTTTATTTGATAGCAGACAATAGTACTCACAGACTGTTCATTACAGCCAGTCAAAGCAACTACAAGCCATTGTTAAACGAGTTTCGGCTTGTGAATGCAGCTAAATCATCTTGACTGGCAGCTATATTATTACTTAGCATTTACGCAATGCTGTGCATAAACATAGCTCTTAAAATTTTGGATTGTAAGTTCGAAAGCCATCTGGAATCTAGAAGCTTTTTCGGACATGAACACAGCACTGGAAGAAGGGTGGAGAAGGGGCAAGAGAAGATAGAGCATCTCAAACATTCACCAGTCTGCATTAAATATTCCTTTAACTAGCTGAAAGAGGTCACAATTGTTGTTGTTTTCAGTGTGGATTTTGCAGGAAAAAAAACTATAGCTTAGCAGGGAGGACAGAAAGCACCAAAAACTAGTAGAAGTGCTTGGAAAAGGTTAAAAGTAAAGAAAGTTCAAATGCCATTTGCATGCACTCAGCCAGGAGTCTGTTAGAAAACACATCTTTGTCCTAACTGCTCCCACACTCGAAGTCCGACTCATTGTTTCACTTCTAAAGGGAAAAGACAAAGCTGATAAAAAACCCCCAAAACATGTGGGAGGTTGGCAGAGAGCGAAAACTTTTGCACAGATTCATTATGATCATCTAATCTGACCTCCTATATAACACCATTTAAAGGATGCAATCTACTAAATCCCATCTCAAGCCTGTAACTTTTGGTTAAATGACAGTGTACCTTTAAGATAGATACCAGCTTTGACCTAGAAGTGTCAAAGAAAAACACCATATTCCCAAGAATTTGTTCCACTGTTTTAATACTTTCACTGTTAAAATTACGTGCTTTACTTCTCTGAACATATCTAGCTTCAGCTTCCCATCTCTTTATGCCAAACAGCCTTTCCAGTTTCCCTACTGAATAACAAGGAATCATCTTGCCTGCCTAGCTAGGCTCAGTGCAGCCTGCTTACTAGCAGCTACATTTCATTCAAAGCTCTTGTGTATTCAGAGGTTTATCCACTGTAGCATAAAAAGCTCCTTTGAAAAAAATCACTCCTTTCTAGGGTACAGCCCTTCATCCTATAAATCTATCAGATTTTTGCTGTTCCTAGCTGTATGACCTTTACTTACAGAACGTATTGGAAGTGTCTGTGCAGGATGACACACTCACTCTACACGGTTCTACAAGCAACCCTTTTCTCCCTCCAGCAATCTTGCTTGAGGCCAAAACATTCAGAACAGCCTGCAACACGTTCTCTGTTGGGTTGCCTTTAATTTTCTGCTGTCTTATGTAATAATTTATTTATTTTAAGGAAATTAATAGGAAAATATTAAACCACTTCCATAATGGCAAAGCACATCATTAAAATAACAAAAAATAAAAACAACTCAAGCAATAGAGGTGTAGCTTAATCCCCTTCAGACGCTCTAGAACAAGCACGTAAGAGAAAGGGAGAAGTTTCTTAGCACATCTAAGTACTTTAATTTGTAGGATTACTACATTCACAGAAGGGAATTTCAGAATATTGAGTATTGTTTTTTATCATTGGATCAAATTTAATGATAAAAGAATATATTACTTTAAAAGCACTGAACAGCAGTAGTGTCACACACAAATAAGAAAAATTGACAACATCATTACTAAGACACTATGTAACAATATTTTGGCATCTCAGGTAGCTTCTGTCTCTCTTCTGAGTTAAGGCCATATACCCCTCTCCTGGCTTCAGGTGGAACCTCTGAAGGTTCCATGCTCACTGTCTAAAAACACTGCCATCACCTCCCATCTTCCTTTTCTTCCTGGGAAGGGGAAGGCTGCAAACAAGAACCGTGACATTTCTCCTCTGCATATCCCAAGTTAGAATGCCCAAATGTTGACCCATCAAGTCTTACAAGATTTTTCTTTGTTTTCTTTAATGGGATAGCAAGGCACTACAGTGTGCTACAAAACATTGCATATTTTTCTTTGTCTTTTCTCCTCTTTAAGGTTTTTTGGTTATCATGTTATTATGCATCTTAATGATTACATTTTAGCTTTAGGTTGCTTCAAACTTCCACACACATACTGGGTTTTTCTGTTTTTTTCAATATATGATAAGAAATATTAAATGAGCAAGCTTTTTTTTGAACACCTACTTGCTCTCTAAATACTGTATAAATATTCAACAAATGGGTTGCTTACTTCTGAACAACATCTCTTCTGCTAAAGGATATTAACTTCATGGTATTTGCTTCTAAAGTCCTGTCACATTTCTATTCAGATAACTTAAAATCTGAAATTATAACAAACTACAAATTCATCATGACTCTTTCTGTATAAAACCTCGTAAGTATAATTTTTCAATACTTTATACTTACAGCACTGTACAAAGTTTTGTATGATTTTATTCTAATGGGATGGGCCATCATTTGAATCATTTTAACTATTGACAGATCATTATAATTTTCATTCCTCTTCCTCCACTAATCCCAAATCCATTAAAAAAAACCAAACAACATTAATGGTCTGCAAAGCCTCTCGCACAATCACTGTTCTTAAATGTAAATTAACCAAGACAACCAAAGCATTTCAGAATCACTGTACAATGTAACTACATTGTCTCACCTCTTTCTGAATATGGACCAGAAATATTTATGCTATTCTGCGGAGCAGATTATCCTGTAAAGCTCCATTATCACAGCACAAAATTAACTATACAAACACTAGAGGAAATGTAATTAGGAACTACCAAGATATTTACTGTCAGGCATTACTCTCTGGGTGGAATGAGTATATGGCATATGTAGTCCTCTTGCTGTTGTCAGTGAACGTGAAGAATAATGCCAGATAATGAGGCACTGCTGACAACTGCTTCATAAAATAAACATAATAGCTTCGCAATCTTTGTAATGTACAAGAGCAAAACTGAGTTTCCCACTGCACAGGAATTCAAATGGGATTTTGCTTTGCTCATGCTCCATATAAGAACAGACAACTTTGAAAATTCTCATGGCTAATCACAATTACATATACACACACCCACACATTGCCAAGCGTCCATTAATTACAGACAGGTCAGAACAATGCAAGCAGAAGTGTGTCACTAAATCAGACTGGTCTTGATAATGGAAATGGAGGTCACTGCTGCTATCATTTTAACTTCAGAATAAATCCTCAGTTAATTATCGTTCATGCCCTAGCTCAAACTCTACCTGAGACTCTAGCTCAACAAAGTAAATTTTAAAACAGTTCATGCAAGCCCACCCTCATTAGCTGTAGCAGTCTTCATTTCCCCTTGCCCTTACATAATAAATGTTGTGACACTGCTTTGGATTACTTCATCCTGTAAGAATTGTGAAGTTTAAAAGTTTATTGCGTTGTTCAGGTAAATTAGGCTGTATGGGAGTTCTTGTCAGCAAAAATCTTTCCAAAGGGCATAAACTATGGTTATATGAAAAAACTCCAGGTATCAGTTGACAGATGAATAAAAAAAAGAACGTAGTTTGGGCAGAAAGATGGAGTAATTAGGTGTAAGAATTACCTTCCTAGAGTATTTGACTCCTGCAGGATAAAAATTAATTTAAAGTGTTGCAAGGATATTTTAAACACTATACTTATGAGCACTGCAGGCCTCAAATAGCCCCTCCCTCCCCCCCAAGTCTTTACAAGGAGTTAGACTGGGATAAAAATAACCAGGAGCAGCAGCATACCACTTCTGCACAGCTGGTATTGTGGGCAGTGTGTGGCCATTCTCCTCTCCAAGAAATACTGAAGAATATTTCTCAGCTCCTGTATGCTGCAGATGAAGTACACACCTGTTTTTTTTTTTCTAAAACAGTACATCCTATTTTGCTGCTGAGTGTTGAAACTCTCCTGACTGCCCCATTTTCTTTCAGCTGCATGGGGTACATCACCCCATGTCCCTGGGGTGACAAACACACACTAGTCGTGACAAGGATCATCTCTATTATTTTTAAGGGGCCTGTACATGTAGAATCCTGCTGAAGAGATGAAGAGAGGGAATGCATCTTTGCAGGAGGACTTCATTAAAACTATCCCTAATCAGAAAAATGTACAGCAAATAATTGCTTAGCTAAATGAAGCAGAAGATAGGAATGTGATGCCTTAGCCCAACGGCCAGAGATTGTTTTTTACTAAAAAAGCCAAGCTAACACTGCAGCAAATTGTCACCAGAATGAAACCTGGAGCAAAGTGTTAAGACACTGAGAGCTGTAATATCCTAAAACCAACTTCTGTTAGCAGTCCGCTGATTGAAATGTTGGAAGTGTTAGAAAATCCACAATTGGCCTCCTAAAGATCATCAATATCTTTGCCTTGTTTTGTTGGGTTTTTTTGTTTGGGTTTTTTTTTTCTTTTTTTTTGTTAAACTGTAGCATGAATTTTTAAAGATCCTACTGTCTCAAAATATTGTCAGAAAAAAGGCTGGAAGAGAAAGAGGGGTGATAGTTAACCTACCTCAGTATTGGTTTCACATTGACTATGTTAATGATAGAATGTAATCTCTTCACCCCTTACTCTCCCCCCTATTTCAGAATTGGTGTTATAACATGTATGGACACCATAAAAGAGTAGGGTCCCTGTGTCATTACTCTTTCTTTAGTGATACAATGCAAGAACACCAAAACCACACAAAGAATTCAGGATAAAACAACTAATCACACACACACACACAAAAATCAATATATAAATATATTTGTAATCCCTTACATAAATGTCTAAAAGGGGGGCCACATTAGGGAAGATAAATTATGGCTTTAAGACTTTGACAACCCCAGACAGGATCTTCTAATATAGCAATATCCACATTTGACAGGCATTTAAGGGTTAAGATAGTAACGAGTCAGAAATGTATGCACATATCTACCAACATTACCCGTTAGCAGATATAATTCAGCTTGTTTGGCAGAGTTGCTAAGGATGGATGGAGTTCATTTCACTTTGCTTTTGGTAGATAACGCTAAGATCAATTTTTGTACAAAATACCTTTCTCTACTGATTACAAGCTCATGTTTTATTATGGTATCAGGTACTAGAGAGGTGAGAGCTTTCAAAGACAGTTCTCCACTCTGACCTGGATTACCAACACTGCAAACCACAGTCTAAAGACTGGAGCAATTTTAATTATTCATACTCTGCAATGGGATGAATGCACAAGCTTACCTATGTCATAGGAAAACTACCTAAATATGAGTCTGCTGCTTCAAGGGAGATCACGTGTGCACTTATACACAAGCCTGTGCATCCCAGTGGCTTAATCTAAGATGCTGAAAATTATGCACAATATAGACTTCATCCTGAAAACAAGTATCTGTGTCACACAGCACAATAACTTAACATGATACTATCTTAGTCTCCACAGTGGTCTAGTCACATTAGATCAGCAGTTAGCAGAACAGAAAAACTCCTCACCTCAGCAACCCCGACTCCCAGGCAAGCGCTATGCAGCCAACCAGCCAGCCTGCTTTTTTTAGTGCTCCACGTCTGCATCACGCTCCAGCGCCTGCAGCTATGATGTGTTTCATTGCCAGCTCTTGTGGCCACTGCCTCAAACCTCAGCTAACTTCTCTCCTTAAAAACTCACCAAAATCAGTAGATCTGTCCCAGTCTGTGGCTCTTGACAGAATTTCAGTTCACTTAAGTTTAATGCTAGTCTTTATAATGTCTTCCATTCATCTAAGCAAGCAGTGAAGACTCTGATTTACCACAACTCTCCTAACTTTTACCACAAAAGTGGATGAATACATTTCTTTTGAGACTTTTATTTGCTGGCAGTTAGGGAGGGCTCAAACTGTGACTGAAAACAAAGAACACTACAGCTAACGTTAATCACAGAGTAGGTGTCTGAGAAAAATGCCATTTGCCTTACAGCCTGCAAAACATCCAGAATCCAGACCTGGCACGGGCTGTGGGGAGCAGTTGCCCAGCGAGCTTTACAGAAGTAAGGAAAGGTTCTGGCAACAGTGAGATGGGAGAAAGTAAGAGAATAGAAATGTAACTGATGTTCATAGTGTTATCTAAACAGAGGCTCTTTTATCTAAGAAACGGTTCTAGGAAAGGTGTGCTTTCAAAAAGAATATTAAAGCTTATGGAAACACATCTGACAGGAGTCTGGTAAATGGTACTAAAAAAAAGAAAAAAAAAATCACCTACATGCACAGCAGGGGTTTGTGGGGTTTTTTTGTGGGATTGTTTTTGGGTTTTTTTTTCTGCAATCTTTTCCAGTACGTATTTTGTCCAAGCACTACAACAACTGAACACTGCAATGCAAAGCACACAAAGATATCTTGCTGTTTTTACAGAAAACAGAAAAAACACAATTTCCCTCTAGGAATGCGCATCAGTTGGGATTATGAGATAGTGAAAGAGGAGGCAGCATCACACCCACAAACCAAAGCACGTCAATCTCCACTGCTGTACTATTTCACTAATGGAAAGATAAAATAGTGGAAGCGAATGATTCACTATCTTGCTCATACATCACAAAAGGAAGGCTTCATCCTGTGCCAGCAGGCTGGTAACTAAGAAAATGGTAAACTCTGCTTTAGTCCAAGAAAAAAAAAACCAACAAAAACCCAAAACAATCAAAAGACCAGCAACCCACACTCGTTCACTCACACAATTTCTTCTGCAATTTTTCAACATTAATGGACATAAACTGGTAGATCGGTATCAATACCAGAGACAGCCATGCTTTCCAACCCTCATTACTTCAATTATTGTTTTTTATATATATATATAAACTCCAGTCAAAAGACAAATTGATCCATGTAGGAAGCTTCTCTTAACTGTAAGATACTTAGTTTTCTTACTTTACCACAATATTTCCCAAAGTCTTCGCCTTCACTGGTTCCTTATTTTCATCCAGAATCATCACTACAAAAAAAGTAATATAGGAAGAGAAGTCCTGTTAAGTTGTGTATTTTTAGGTGAAGGACAGAGTCTTTCTTCATGGATATCACCTTATGCCACACTTCAGAATGGCAAAGACACCAATGAACAAAATAAATTAAGCAATCTGGGAGTGCCAGACTGAATAATTTCATTACTTTTTTAACATTCAGCCTTAAGTACAATAAGTCTGAAATAATACTTGTGCTTTCAGAGCAGAGATAACATAAGTCCCAAAAGGGAAAAAGAACTGAAAATTAAAAGACAACTTCATATTGAAAATTCTGAGCTTCCAAATAGCAAAGGACCCTTCAGATACACATCAAATACAAGAAAAAGTGTGCAGGTAATATGTGTAAGAAAGAACAGCTAAGACTACTGGAGGCTAATGCAGTTAATGTAAGAAGTACTATCAGCGGTAAACAAGCATGTTTGGTTTTCAAAGGCTCTCTGGAGATCCAGAAAGATACTCCCCAGCTGACAGGGCTAATTCTAGTCTAACACAAAGAGGTAAAGTAAGTCATGAGCTACCCAAATGTGCACAGCATAGCAATGCTAGAATACAGCGAGGAATCCAGACCTCCCAACAGAAGCCTTTTCCCTGGATGACAGTGGCCCACCACCTTCAACGAAAGCATCATATACTGGTACTGATGTTTCTGAGGTAAAACACCTGAAATAGCCTCTCCCATGCAGTCATCTGGGAAATCTACTACAAAAATTCCATTCCATCCAAAGGTGTGGGAATAAGGAAGAAATGACAGCTACCAACTCGGCCTGTGATAAACAGAATTAAACCAAGTGAAATGACTAAACCATGGGAAAAAAAGGGAGGGAAGGTTTTGACGGACTGGGCTAACTTGGCTTTAAAAAACATGCTTTTTGAAGCCTGCCCAAGCAAAGAAAGTAATGCTCAGCTGGATCCAAATTACTACAAATAATCTTACATTCTGTATTTAAAAGTTCCAGAGGAAATGGGGAAAAGAGGATGACAGACTTCTGACTAAAACCCTGTTAAGGCTCTTATGAGTAATATCATATCCTGTCTGTTCAAAGAATGCCAACATCTGTAATTTACTATTTCTGGCTAAAGCCACTCCTTCAAAGAGGATGGTTACTCTTTAAGTAACTGAAGAGTCTGCTGAAAGCAAAGGCTCAGCACACTGACATAAGCAATTACACAAGGCCAGTTCTGCACATCAGTGACTTGAAGTAACTGGGATATGAAATCAAAAGGATGAACAGACACATAGAAGACAGAAAAAACAGCAAGAATGGCATAAATGTATACTTTTTTCTTATATATTTTTAGACAGTATAAGAACATAGTATTGTTACATTTGGAGAATTTAAGCTCAGAACACACAACGAAAAAGAGCCACTCACATGTAGCTTTCAGTGCTTTCCCTCCCACTTTTTCCTGTTTATATTATCATAGAATCACAGAGTACCAAGTTGGAAGGGACCTCAAGGATCATCTAGTCCAACTTTTCCTGGGAAAAGCATGGTCTAGACAAGATGGCCCAGCACTCTGTCAAGCTGTATCTTTAAAGTGTCCAGTGTTGAGGACTCCACCACTTCCCTGGGGAGATTATTCCATTGGCTCATTGATCACATTGTGAAAAATTTTTCTCATCTCCAGCTGGAATCTCCCCAGGAGTAACTTGTACTCATTGCTCCTTGCCTTTCCCACGTGTTTTGCTAGCTCTCTCCTACTTCAAACAATACTGCCGACTATGCCAATTTTGTGCTGTTAGTTCTTCAACCTGCTGACTACACCAATTTTGTGCTGCTAGCTCTCCCCTTCCGCAGGCCAACGCCAAACTCAGCAACATACCCTCAGCATAAATATCTTTTACACAGTCTTCATCTTTTTGCTCTTCTCTATCTTGAATCAGGCACCACAACAGCCACAGGAGAACACATCACCGAGGGAGAGGTCAACAAGCTGCCTCCAACAGGAAGCTCCTCCAACTGACCCCTCTTCTTACTGATCGGTTCTTGGTTGATATAGTCCTGATCTTGCCCACCACCCCAACCACAACCATCTAGGGGAAGGTGCAGCCTCACACAGGTGGGCCAGGTTCTGCCTCTGGGGCCTGGAGCTATTTGGGGAAAAAAACACTGCTAGGTTGTGACTCATCCATAGGTCAACTCCAACTCGGGGCCCACAGTCCAGGCCCCAGCACTTCACCACATCACTCCTTGTAAAAAAGGGAGTCTCCATCATACTACAGTAAAATCTAATCAGTCCATTGTACCTATTTTATCAAATTAGCAATTCCAGCATTGGGGAATACCTCCTTGCAAGCACTATATTTCCACCCAAGGGTACTGAGGGAGCTGGTGGAAGTGCTCAGCAAGTCTTACGAGGAGTGGGTGAGGGAACTCAGGTTGTTTAGCCTGGAGAAAGGAGGCTCAGAGGAGACCTTATTGCTCTCTACAACTACCTAAAAGGAGGTTGTAGTGATGTGGGAGTCAGTCTGTTCTCCCAAGAGACAAGAGATAGGACACAAGGAAGTGCCCTCAAGTTGTGCCAGGGGAGGTTTTGGTTGAATGTTAGGAAAAACTTCTTCTCTGAAAGGGTTGTCAAGCACTGGAACGGGCTGCCCAGGGAAATGGTGGAGTCACCAGTATTTTAAAAAGACATGTAGATGTGGCGCTGAAGGACATGGTTTAGTGGTGGTCTGGCAGTGCTGGGTTGATGATTGGACTTGATCTTAAAGGTCTCTTCCAATGAAAACAATCCCATTATTCTATTTTAATGTAGAAAAATTTGGAGACGGGAGATATTATACTGCTCACTCCTGAATTACTGAAGAACTGGCTTAATTCTTCAAAATGTGGGACTTCATTTTGAAAATAATGCAGTGAAATTATCTGGAAGGGGTTCAAGTAGATGAAAGGGAAAGCACAATACAATGCCTGATTCAAGGCAACAGGTAGAATTACTATGATATCTTGATTCACTTTTAAATGCAATTTGTGTCACTGCACTTAGATATAATAGATAAACACTGGTTTTACTCTTTATATTCTAAAAAACAGCAAAGAACTCCATTTAATTCAGCAATACTGTGACAGGAAAGAATTTGGCTGTGTTTAAAAAAAAAACCAACCTATATTTTGTAACTTTCTATTTATATCACAGGACAAATACAACATAACTTTGCAATGTCCAAAGCCATTAACAGTTGCGTGTGTAGTCTAAAAATACAGAATCTATCTTCTAAAAGTATATGGATCTCTTCTAATTAGTAACAGTAGGAAAACAACAGCAAAACAAAAGTAGATGATAGCAAGACAGCTGCCAGTACAGAACAATTTCAAGATCCACCATTTTATGAATTGGCTGCATTACAGGACATAATTGGTCTCAAAACAAAGACTTAAAGAGATAAAGTTCTTTCATAAATCTTTATTGAATTTTAGTGCTTATTTTACATTTCCCCTTTAAGGCATGCTAAAGACATTTCCTTCATTCTATCTGAAGAAATTATTTACTTACACTAGGCCCAATATTCCAAACAATAATGGGAAATTTTATATTCTTGATATTCACTTTTTTCTAAGCCTATAATCTGATAGTATGTGTGATGCAATTACATTATTCCACTCTTCCCTATTTATTACAAATTTGGACAAACTTCACGTCTTTGTTTTAATGTTATTTTTAAGCCACTGATTGTCTTCATGCCCTAACTGTAAATGTCAAAACCCAGAGCTACTGAAAATGCTCTCGTTAACATTCACTTTATGTATTAGAAGACAAAACAGCTTAGCTTTTTCTGCCCAATGATGTCAGGACTTTTCCTGAAGATGGTTTGATCTTGAATGTAATTATTTTTCGGACTTCAGGTAATTCTTGAAAATTGTGTTAAAATCAAGGTTCCTAGGTATGAAAATATTTCTGCGTTCTTAATACTGTGGCTTCACCCTCTACATGCAAATACCTTCCAGACAACAAGGGCTCATCCTTTTAATGTTGGTTCATAGCCTACCATTTCTCCAGCTGGAAATAAAAATGCTCTACAAGTACTGAAAGATAACATGCAGGCATAGGGGCTCATATTTCAGAGAGCTGTTAAGCACAAGAAGGCTAAAAACTGACTTTGATTTTCTTTAAACAAAGTATAAGATGAGTTCAGATAGAAGATTTATATCCCTGACAAGCTGGTTGTTAGCTTATTATGACATATCTGTGGAAGACAGACCTCAGTAAGTATTTTCTTTATGCACTTCAGGGTACATCTCGTATAAAATTGCAGGGCCGAGAGTTGTAATCAATTTAATCAATGCATCTCTGAGACATAATTATTTGATGCACATCCCCCAAACCAAACCTATTTAGGCTCTAAAAATGGAAAACACAGGTATAACAGAGCCCTCAAAGCATAGGTTATAGCAATTATTTGTCTAGTTATCATTTTCTCTTTAGCTGTTATTTATTACTAATATTTTGCTTCCTTATTTGTCAACACAAATTTTACTGCTACTCTCATTTAAAACAGTGCAACTGTAGATAAACCCTTCAAACACAGTATTTTTTTCATATCTTTGTTATATCCAGTGTAGAAGTATGTGGTAGCCCTCTCATATAATAAAGGTAGGAGTAGTTGACGAATTTTCTTGAATATAACTCTGAATTTCTTATTCACAATCACATTCCACAACACACCAAAAAGTAGAACTTCCCATTACAGGAACAAGGAAAATGTGTTAAGGCTGTAATTTGTTTTCTCCATGAGTTATGAAAATTAAAGAGCACTTAGGAATATAAGCAATATCCTTTTCTAGTAGCATGTTTAGCACAGTCTTACCATTGTATCCTGGCACCGGTTTTCCTGCCTGTCCAGGTGGAGGTGTTGTAGAATTCCCCAAACCAATACAGGAAGCAGTAATTGCAGAACCAGATTCTGTTAAGAGAACACAAATATTGCCAGTTAAGGCTGTTCTTAGTATCATTAAGTATTTATTGGTTCCAAGTTTTGCTTCTATTTCAGCAAAATAATAAAATAAAAATCCCAGAGAAGCAATGGCAGATTTAGAATTCAGGAGCTTTTATGTATTATCTAGTGAATGTAAGTTCATTACAGAAATCTGCATTCTTCAAAAGGGAACTTTTTCCATTCCATAGAAGACAGACAGAAATAAACACTTCCTGCATTACACTTGTTTATTCTGCCTACAGCAACGCCATGATAGAAATACTGTGCAGGACAGATGTACTTCAAGGGATATTTCACGAGTCAATATACTTGGGAAGAATGATTTCTGGAAAAAAAAAAAAACCATCAGTTGATTCTTGGTTGATTATCTTATCCCTATAAAGCAATATTGAAGCATTGTTCTATTTCTGGAGCTAGACATTCAGAGGTTTGAAGGTGAATAAATACCAAATCTTCTCCACAACAATAATCATCAGGAAGATCAGAGAAGAGTTAGTGCCTAACAAAATGTACTGTAAATAATGAAGTCAGGAATACCTCTTCTATATTCCTAGACATGTCACTAGTATTTCTTGGTGAGATCTATTCAGATAATGAAAAGGTTCAAAAAGAAACAGGCTAGAAAAGTCAGACCTAAATTTTCAGGGTTGCCAAAATAAACTCAAAAGGAACAATCTAAGGGGTGGGAGTCAAACTGCTTCCAGATTTCCTGATTGTAATTCAGAGGTTTTCTCCTCCAAATATTAAAGCATTTTGGAGTGGTTTGGGCTTTTTTTTTTTTCTGGGGGAAGGGGGGAGAAGGAGTGGAGATGTTAGAAGACAAATGTCTCTTGGTTTTTGAATCTTAGAAAGATTACGCATTAATCTATCTGCCAACGGTTAAATTGAACACCTGCATTCTGTGCCTTTGCTCACTGTACAGAGCCTACAGAAGAGGGGTCTGAATGCTCTCTGAAGCGCCAATGTAAAATTTCTTGTTCAGAGCTCCCAAACAATTCAGCACAAATATCCCCTGTAATGCCTGTGCCTTCCTAATTATCCCCAGTAAGGTATCTAGAAATTCCTCCCTCATCACCTTCCTCTTTTTCTTAAGAAAGCTCAATTTCACAAAACATTTTTATAGTACAAGAGTTGTTACTATAGAAGCGGAATAAAAACTGTTGTCATATAACAAAGTTTGAAAAAAGGCCAGTTGCTCTTCTCTTTTCCTCCAAGAAAAAAATCTACAGAAATTACTTTTAAATGCTGCTGTAACTCTGAGCCACAGGAAACAAAGTGTAGGTGGTTGTAAATATTAGCAGGAACACCGTATGAGAGTATTAGTTTAAAAAGGTGCCTTTATCATTTTGGAGATGTCCCAAGTCTCAGGTCACTTGGCCTGGAATTCATAGTCCACGCCACCCTCAAGCAGCAGCACAACACAGCAGGTTTGTCTTCAGCTCTGTATTTATATCTGATCAGTATGGTCAGAACTATTTTCAGTTCTCTTGCATTAGGAAATTATAGTTGTTTTTGCTGTGAATTTTCTCAGCTTCCATAGCATTCATCTGCCACTTCAGAAGTTGTTAAATGACTATTCAAGTGCTAAAGAAGCAAGAACAAGAACAAAATCACAGGAGCTGGTGGTGGTTTTACATTAGGTTAAGTAGCTTAAAATGAGCATTAACATGGAATAATTAAGCTAGGGCCTAATTCCAGCTGCAGGACACAGAATGAGAATTATCAACACTCAATGCTAATAAAGACAGGCTAAAAAGTTTGCTTAATTGTTTCCCCATCTTCCCCTGTTCCTTCTTCCACATAATGCACATTCTGCACACAATTGCACATCCTGATCTTCTCTTCCAACAAGAAGACCCAAGCTACAATTACAGTGGTGACACAATATCAGAATCACAGAATTATTGAGGCTGGAATAGACTTCCAAGATCATCAAGTCCAGCCTACGACCCAACATCATGACATCAACTAGACCATGTCACTGAGTGTCACATCCAATCTTTCCTTAAACACCTCCAGGGATGGCGACTCCACCACCTCCCTGGGCAGTCCATTCCGGTGTCTAATCGCCCTTTCCGTGAGGAAGTGCTTCCTAATATCCAACCTAAACCTCCCCTGGCGCAGCTTCAGGCCATGGCCTCTCGTCCTGTCACTAGCTGCCTGCGAGAAGAGCCCGACCCCCACCTGTTTTCCCCCCTCTGCCTCATCCCTCTCCCCCGGCTCAGGGCCTGGTTAGCAAGATGGGGCAGAGGAAGGTGTGGGCTGAACCAAAGCTCTGGGCTCAGGTTTTCTTCCCTATGTTTCTTGATCCATTAATTGGAGCTCCATGTGTCCCCAGGCCTGCTCACCCAAGGGCAGCTCATGCCCTGCCCTGTATGTGTGGCGGGAAGCTCCACAGCCACCTGGTACCTCCAGGATCCACAGGTTGGGTTTTGAGGCTGCGGGGTTCTGGTAACAAATATATGTTTGGGAGTCAACAGCAGTAATTCCTGCTGTAATTTCTGGGAGTTTCAGGGCCACAACAGCCACTTTTCATTTTCCGTGGCCAGGTTGGAGAACCCCTGCCCTCGGTGCCTGTGTTTGCTTTTGAGCCAGGAGCACTGACCTTTTCCACTCTGGAAAAATGGCAGATACCACTTTATTACTGTTTTCCCTCAGCTGTAATTCTTTCAGCTACCCTAATCTCAGTCCTGCAGTGGCAGGGTATTTTTATACATGTTTTTGGTGTATAACGTGATTATCTGCTGAATGGGATCCGCTCCATTACAATTAGTCGAGTGAAGATGCAGATCTTAACACTTGAGCCACGTTTCTCATTTATTACTTTTCAAAGACTTTGGTGGGGGAAGGGGGTTGTTGTTTATATGTTTACAAATCCAATAACAATCCTCATTAAGAGTTGCAAAACATGAAGCCATTTTGATCCCAGGCAGATGGCAGCTAAATGAAGTTTAATTAAAGAATGAGAGCTTTGATTCAAATCATTTTTTAAAAATATAGTGCACCGAGATGCTAGAGAACAGCATAAACAGCATCTGGGCTTTTATTCAGAAGCCCGAATGCATTTGCGAGGAAACCCTTTGCAAACCCTTTCGGAGCAATCAGGGGTTGTGGGCTGAGGCTCGACGGGCCCTGCAGAAACCTCCTTCCCCCGATGCCATGGCAAGAAATGAATTAATGTAGCCAAGCATAGAATCATACAATACCAGGTTGGAAGGGACCTCAAGGATCATCTGGTCCAACTTTTCTTGGCAAGGTGATGGCCCAGCACCCTGTCCAGCTGTATCTTCCATTTTTATTTGTGAAGAGTTCAGCTGATGCCAAAGTAAGCCTTGATCTGAGGCCGTAGCAGGGTTCAAAGCCCACCATGTGCCCATGTGCAGAGTGGTGCAAAGGGGAAGACAGCCCCATGGATGCTCTTCGTTCCAGAATTCTCTGTGGTCCCAGTGAGAAGCAGGCACAGGTTTCTGTGCGGGCTCTTTCTCCAAGAGTGGACACCTGAAGTGTTTCCAGGAGTGGCAGCTACTCGACAACACAATCATTTTTATTTATTTCATGTGTCTGCAAGTTGTGTGACCTTCAGCCATGGCTTTCTTTCTCCATATAACTTGTATATGTGTGTGTATATATATAACACTTGTATATCTATTTTTTCCATATAATTTGTATACAACATACAACTTGTGCTTTGCTATCTCTTGGATAATTTTCTCAGGTTAATTGCTCAAACACTGTTCAGTTTAAACTGGTAAACCTACTGATTACCTAATGCAAAGAAAGAAACCCCAGGGATGTGCCTGTGCTGCTGGACGGGAGAGCTGGTGAGCAGCGGTGATGCTGGAGGCTCCAGGGTCAGTCGGAGGGATGGAACTGTGGTGCTGTAATTCATGAAGGGGCTGCCAGTGAAGTATCTAAGTCTTTTGTTAAATGAATGTATTAAACAGCTGTCTCGGACTCGGATGAACAGGTCCATGGAGTGCAAAGGCAGATTGATGTAGTTGAACTGAGCTGGTGTGCCCTCATGCAAAGATTAACGTCTTTTCATGAGTGGGGTTTTTCGAGGGGTGATGCTTAAGTGGAATGAATCTCTGTGAGCCATCATTAAAGTTATTTATTCATTTTTTCCCTGATAAGATTATGAGGTGGGCACTTCTAGGAGGGACAGGCCAAGTCCCCAGCAAGACCATTCATCTTACTAAAACGGCTTCATAGTCCTTCTGGCAGAGGCTGCGATTTCGTGGCTGCCTGCAGGATTTGGAGGAGCAGGGCTGTGGCACATCCGCTGCCATCGGCAGGCTCGGGGAGGAGGCAGCTCTGCTGCTTCACCCTACTCAGCTAATGGGAAATGGTGGCAGAGAAGACTGATGGACATCTCCCCTGGTAGCAGCTGTGGTCACAGGAGGGTAATGAGGCTCCTCATTAACCTGCACATTAAAACCCCTCTGAGAAGGTTCTGGCCAAGGGCTTTCTAAGGGAAGGAGAAGCATTTGTGTAACTCTGTCCCAAAGGATGCTGTGGAAAGTTTGTGTGGGCTCAGGGGAAGGCTGGAGAAGTAACTTGGAAGCAAGATCTGTTGAAGGCTACCAAGCCGGCAAACCGCATCAGGTATGGGAACCTCCCTAAAAGAGCTGGGGTCTGGGTGAGTACCTGGGAAAAGCCTGACTGCAAGCTCAGGATCTTGGAAAGGATTGTAAAATCCTCTGGAAAGAGGGGAATCTGACCTGCCTGTGAGAGCAAGCTTCCTTACAGTTGCTCTGCTGATGTGAATGGCTCATTTTAAGATGCTGGTTCTGTTGCTGATGTCTGCATCAGTAAATTTGTCTTCTGTTGCAGCTGGGACAAAAAAAGACCCTCTTCTTCATGCCCAAATGTCGATAGACCCGAGTGCAGAATAATTGGAGATAAGGATGCCACAGGTTGATCACATTTAGAAGGACTAATAGATCTGCAGGCACATCAATGATAACGACAGCCAACTGTGTTCAGCCAAAAATAAATAAGGTGGCCCAGGGTTTGCCTTGGGGAGTCTCTGTGGAGGATGGCACTGCTGAAAGCACTGTGTGGAGTGCTGACATGCTGCTTGTGCAGTGCTGCCAGGCACCTCTCCTGGAAGGATGGTGATGGACGCGGGCAAACGTGCTCTCCCTTGGTGAGGAATGCTAATGGTGAGTCTGCACAAAAACCACCCAGCTCTGCAGCTGAGGAAAACTGCATCTGGCTCTGATGTCTCACCACCAAGATGCTCAGGGCAGAGCATTCCCACGTTCCAGGCTCTCCGCTAGGAACAGTGGGATGCTCCTTGCTGCCCAGTTTAAACTCCAGCACCACTTTCAAGTGGCTTTTGGCCCCCTGGGAGAAGTTGTGCTGTGCCCCAGTGTCCCAGTCCAATGCTGGGGGAGGTTTCAATTTTCATAGACAAAAGTTCTGGACTCTCACAGCTGGGGAGGTGAGTAGATGCAGGTGACAGGTTTAGAGCAGTCCTACTAAAGAGCTTCTAACCCTCGAAGGTGATCCCCATCACAGCCAGCCTGCTGGCACCTCCTCGCTGCTGAGGTCCCTGGCTACCCCCTGCACAGCTCATACAGGCAGGAGTACACAAGGGGAAGGGATGGACAGTGTCAAGGAAGACAGACTGGAACCATTCCGTAAATTCCTTTAAATGTTTATTGGCTTTATTGAATTTTTTATTATGCTTTTGTATAAAGACCTTTTTTACAGTCTAGCCATCACTGAAATTGCTCTGTCATGTAAAGCAAAGATGTTCCCAAACTCCCTTCTTCCAGAAATGTAGGTCGAGTAGAAATGTCTGTCTTCTTTTATTGCAAGCAAAAATCCTTTTTCAGCCTTTGGGGTTGTGGGTATTTGTATCAAACACATAGGTGCCCGAATTCCTGGCGTTTTTGTCAACGGCTTGATCTAGGCTCCATGATTACACTGGCAAAGATTTCTGAGTGAGGAGAATGAAGGGGGTGGAGAAAAACCCAAACCAAAAACTCCATGTGGTGGGTTAACCTTGGCTGAGTGCCAGGTGCCCACCAAGCTGCTCTATCAACCCCCCTCCGCCCTTTTCCTCTCCCTCCTCAGCAGAGCAAAAAGGGGAAGGAAAATAAGATGGAAAAAAAAAACCTTTGTGGGTAAACAAAAGCAGTTTAATAATAACAGAAGCAAAGCCAAGTAAATCCGTGTTGCAGAAGCAAAGGAAAACAAAGATTATTCTCTACTTCCCATCAGCAGGCAATGTCTGGCCCCTCCCTGGGAAGCAGGGCTCCAAAACACTAGTGGTTGCACTGGAGGACAATGGAATGCTTCTCCCCCGCTTTT
>JAVSBS010016946.1:0-15531 GCA_033124195.1 Coracias cyanogaster
GACTGCTGTTCTGCGTAGCCAGTAGCCTCTCTGAAGCAGCCAGTTTTGTGTCATCTTTCAGGAGGAGGCCTAGGACTGGAGGAGAACTGTGTCGTTTTGCCCAAGTACTGCTAGAAGCTTTGGCATTAAGAAAGGCAACTCTCCTCAGTCCACCCACAGAGCTTATGTGCTGAAGTATTAAAACTACTATCTTTTGCAACATTTCAGACATATGTCTTCATTTCTTACTTCTGCTGCTTTTACCCCTGTGAAGGTCACACTCTTTTTAGCAGAAATACTCCTAATTTACAGCATGGTAAATAAAAGAAACAGGCTGGGAATTCTTCCAGGGTAGTGAACACAACTACATTTTGTGTGAAGGAGGAATCTTCTTTCAATCCCCATTGCATTTTCTGCAGTGATTGGGTGTCCTACTGCTTTTGAATTGCAGGACTACTGGAAGAACGCTATCAATCCATTTCATTTCCTCATTCATAATTTTGTATGTAGGTCAAGTGTTACCATTTATTTGCTTCCCTTAGACAAGATGTAGGGAGTCTATGAGTATTATTATTCATAGACAATCTCCTTTGCTCTGTTTATGCACTCATATTTCTGGCAGGACCTGCTCTTCTAAAGCATGAAGTTTTATGGCTGTATAAACTATTAGGCAAATAGCAAAGTCCTACTTCAACATCTGCTTTTACCCAGTCCTCACCCACAAGCTGCCCCTCCGTGCAAATTCACCATGAGCTGCAGCACTTTCCCATGTTCATATATGAATCATTTTGCTTGTAAATGAAGTACAACTGCTGCTGGAGTGAAACGTGGCAGCTGCTTAACAGTACATAATGAATCCACACAGCTAGATCCTACTGCCACTTGAGGGAAGGGGGATTTGGTGTGAAAAATATATCTCTCTGGAGCCCTATTTTCAGAAGAAATATCCACCGACCTCAGAACTACAGTGGGAATTCTTCAAGAATAATAAATAAAAATAATAAACCAGGCAGTCTGCTACCAACACCCATATTAGCACTAGAATTTCCCAGAGGAATATTTTTCCTTCAGAAAAATGCCAATCTGTCAAACATGAAAGCCCCTAGCAATGCATTTTCACCATGAGAAAGACACAATGCATTTCAATAACACCACTAGGCTCCATTTTGATTTTGGAATAGTCTCATTTTTTGCTTATGAAAAACCCATTACTTCAGGAGCTTCTCTGCGTTATCCAAAAGGTTTAATACTGCAACATAAAAAAAAAGATTCCAAGTGGTATTGCAATAGCTCTTTACATTCAGTCTGATGTTATTTTTCAGAATATGGCTTCCCAGGAAATGTTGGCCTTTGTTTTTCATTTGAGTGGGCAACAGAATATGAAGGCATTTTGAATGGACAGAACCTCTACAAAACTGAAAGCCCAGTTTGGCCCCACAGCAGCTATCACCTAAACCTTCCATGAGAATAAGCCCATCCCATCATCATGAGTAACATCAAAACGTTTTTTAAACAGAACTGTCATGGTATCATCCTTGCAAGTGACATGGATACCCTTTCATCAGGTCATAGCGCTGCTGTTTTGCTTTACCAAGCTGTGCTAGTAACTGCTTAGTAAGGTAAGTAAGTGCACTAAGTAAAGAAGCACTTTTGCCCTTCACACCATGGAGTCCCTCGTCTACCTCTTCACAAATTGGTATTGGGTTCAATGACACAGTCAGGTCTGTGTTAGAGCCAGAACTTTGTGGAGGGAGCATCAAAAAGGAAGTTCTTGTTTTCATCAGCAATTAGCCCTTGTTTGGCATTTCTGCGTCCAGCCCTTGTCAAAGGCCTGTAGGCACAAGGAAATTTATTTCATGCTTTTCTGTTTTGTTTTTGTCTTGGTGTGAACAGATTGGAACAGTCTCACATTTGTTTGTTTTTCAGAAACATTCCTGCTATCCTCTCATGAAGAATCCTTGGCCTGCAGATTATTCACAGACAGTTTACCAGAAACACTTGCAGTTCACAGTCCTCACCTCAGTTGTTGCTGTTTAGTGGCATATATTGCACAGCACAGCTTCTTCTTCCTCGACATCTTGTCATTTGTAAGGCGCCAACAAGGATGCGCTGCCGGTATTCCAGTCAGATAGGCAACTTGCTGTTTGCCTTTCCTCCCTGTGCTGCAAGATACCCTTGTGGAGCTGCTCCACCACACAGTCAGAGTGTTGTATGCTGACAATGTTTGTTATTGTTCAAATATATTAGTTCTGTGAAATACAAATAATGAGAGAAAACGAGAAAATTAACTTCTCCGGCTAACACTACCATCAGCAAATTGCTGGAAATTTAAAAGATTTAAAAAAACAACAACAGGTGTTTTGGATGACTCTGGCTTCATCTTCTCTTGATCCAAAAGAAGTGACCTCGTCGGAAACAATAATACCCCAAAATAGATACCTGCAAGGTCCCTAGTAGTTTAAAAAGAAAGACTGTCTTGAAAGAAGATGGAGAGCATGCCAAGACACAGAAACTTGCTAGTAATGTCTGAAAAAGGCATGTTCATCTCAGTTACCATGTTAAGTAAGACAGGCACAGGTCTTTCTGCCTCCAGGACAGGGCAGCAGGAAGTTCTCCTTGCACTCCCAGTAAGCATGGGCATAAGGCTCCCAGGATTGTACTGTGTTTCCTTGGAATGTACAGCATGCCTAAAACAGGTGTTTATAGCATTTCGATAAGTCCTGAATGTGCTTCACTGCAACCAGGAGTTACCATCCATTGCTCTCCATAACTGAAATCCACTCAGTCCTCTCACTCCCATCCCATCACAGAGCATCTCCTGCTCAGCAGAAAATGAACTCCAGCACAACGTGGAATGTGGCTTCTGTCATTGTCCTGTATTCAACTGCTGCTAGAGCAGTTCATGCTCTGTACCCACTCTCACTAGAGACCCATTTGGTCTCTCTCTGAGAATAATTTTGGCCAAGAGAAGAGCCACTTCAAAGCTTTTGTAGCTGCATCAGCACCTGCCACCATTACAGGTCTGGGTAGTTAAAAAAAAAAAACCCAAACACCTCAAACCCCAAAACATTACCAGCCTAAGAATAGTTATATTTTCTCAGCCTGTTGACCTAGTAGCCAGATGCCTCTGAGCTTGCTCATCTGACTAACAGGAAGAAAAAACCAAAACATCGCCCATAAAGAGGGTGGCTCAGCTTATTCTTGAGGCTATACTTATGCAACAGCTTTCAGTGGTGTTGCTTCAGCTCAAACCAAAGAAGAATACAGCCCCTTACTTGAAAGGCATAGGAAGGGTGGCAAAGCTATGGAGAAAGGCTCCAGACAGAAGGTGGCTCTTCCAGTAACTGAGACAGTTTTGCTATGGTGGGCTACAACCAAGGAAGGAGGAAAAAAGGAGCAAGATTTTGTATAAAAAGAGTTCCAGGATTTACCTGGATGAACTTTTAATACCAGTATAGACTTGGAAGGAAAGAGTTATTTGTTCTTTTATGGTATGGCTCTGGTGGCTGCTCCAGTGTCTAGAACGACTCAAACCCATCCAAGCCAAAAGAGAAGCAAAGACCATGTGGTGAAGGTCTAGAGAGCAAGTGGAAAATTTAAGGTAGAGAGCCCAGTGGTGCCCTCCCTGAGGCAGTCATCCTGAGTAGCATGGCATCAAGGCTCAGTCTGGGTTTAGACATACAGGTGGCTAAATGCCTGATAGAGACAACTGTCCTCCCCACATTCTGCTTCCCAAGAACCACAAGGGCCCAGCTGTGACCCGCGCAAACAAATGTATCAGCCCGTGCAACTGCAGCACCCTTGAAAAGAAAGACTTTACATGTTTACTCTTATTTTTGAGCCTGTTGCCACATGCCTGTGGTGTGTCTGGCACGTCAGTTCCACATCGGCCCTTTACTGTAACCTCTTTCCCCGTGCTGTGCTGGCAGCGGGCTCCCACTCTGTGCATGAGCAGCTTCAGAGCAGCTCCAGCCCTGAGCTCTTTTGTCAGGATGAAGGTCTGCTCTCAGAGCTGCACAATGTGCTTTGATAATATGGGTCTGCTCTCTTGGCTGTGCGCTATCAGTACGCAGAACAATGAGGACTGGTACTGTATCTGAGGTATTAATTAAATACCTTAAATAGATAGATAAGGCATTTATCCAGGGCTCAGTGCAAGTAGGAGAGCAAGATAACAGCGCAGAGAATAGCGTATGGTCCCTAGTGAACATCTCTGACACTTTTCAGACATTTCAACTAATGTTCTTCCCAGTTACCTATATTCTGCAGTGTATTAAGGGAGTGCATTGTAGATCGCATTTAACTCTTCCAGCCAAGCTGCACTGTATTTCTAAGCACTTGCTTCTTCTTGGGGGAGGACAAAGGCCTAGAAAACGTCTCTGGTCAGTCACAGGAGGATATGGGTTACAGCCACAAGCCAGGATAGAAACGGGGTCAAGGTATAGAACAAGAATATAAATAGAATGACAAAGTCCCGGGTACTTTACAGAGGATCACTTCGGTGAAAATTGTCTCATCCAGTAAAAAAAGGATAAAATGCAAGGCAATGCTTGAAAGGGAAGAGGGGCATTGTGGGAGTAGACAAGGCTCAGCAAGACTGGCCCCAGGGTGTGACAGACTTGGAAATGGTTGCTCCCCTTTAAGGTGAGCAAAACTGGTACAATACCATGCTGGGAAGCAGCCAGGAGAGTCTGAAAATAGACTGGAAAACAGCATGATAGTGCCTCAATTCCTGGTGCATTTTAAGTTTTAACTTTTTCTGGAACAGAACATGTTAAATTTCAGTTTGGTGAGCTTGTTAGAAACTCTCAGACCCAATCACTAATCACAATATACCAGCACTAATAGAAAAGAGGGTTTAAAGATGGAGCAAGAGCTGGATGATGAGCTGCCACATCCCCCATAGCCCACCTGATGAGAAAGGTCTTGTCCTCCCAGTCATCTGATTTCCTCCAGTTGCTCTGATGCTGGTGAGCTGGGCAGATGCAGAAGGGGTGTGAGTATGAGCAGAGCCCAGCAAAGCAGTTCTCCTGACTCACTAATGGAGAAGAAAAGGTAGCTCCCAAGAACAAATTAGAGATCTTGATGCTGTCGCAGTGAACCATCAAAAGTTTGTTCTCTGGAGGAAGAAGATGAGACTCTTTAAACTTAAAAAAAAAAAATCAATGCTGAAACCTCTGTATTGTCACATTTTGTTCACTAATACAGGATAGAACTACGAGGCAATACTGAATCAAGCCTCTTGTTTACTGCATCCAAGAGAAAACTCTGTATGTGATGTGCTGAAATGAAGACTAAGCTATTTCTCTCCTGCAGTCTGAATTTCAATTACTGCGCTTGCTGCAGCATATGGAGACCAGGTCTCGGTGGCCATTAGCTGTAGGATCAAACCATAATGTATTTGACCCAACATATGTCCTACTGATTGACAGAGAATGGTATTGAGCAGGAAATACTGCAGGCTGTGATGGATCAGATTCCTGGAAAAAAAGAATTACCCTCCTCTTCTCCGCTCCCTTTATATCCTCCTGAAAAAGCACTGGGGGTGGTCCTGTTAACTATGGGCTACACAGAGCATTACAACATCTTGCAAGGAAATCACAAAGATGGATTTCATACTAAATAACTGGACTGTTGGAGAGAGACAGGGAGAGAAGATGACACTGCATTGCTGGGAGACAAAAACTGAAAGTGGTGTAGTATAGATACCCTGCCCTGAAGCTTCTTTGGGGCCACAAGCTGCTATTTATTATGTGTGTAACAGTGTCTCATACAATAAGACTTTGATCCCTGACTGGAGCTTCTAGAAACTCTGTAGTCCAAATGGTAATAACAAACAATTATGCCGTGTAGGAATCACGAATGATTAAAAACGTTTTATTGTGTTTTAACAATTGGGTATATAAAAAACAGAGGGAAGTTTCAGAACAGTTAATCTTTAATTGTTTTTTTTATTAACCAAACTGGCTTAATAAATCTCTGGGCATTTTGTTAATGAGTGCAGTTATGTGCTGTGGAGAAGCCAAGTGATTATCATAAAGATTATGTTTTGTTTTACTTGCTGTGTTACCAGGCCTGCAACATAGACCACAGAGCTACAGTCACTTTTTTAACTCCCGCTCCTCTCAAGTATGCACCTTTTTCCCTTTTTGCCACTACTATGGTTTAGAGACAAGTTACACCCCCTTATTTCATTCAACACTGAGCAACACGTGAAGAGCAGAGCTCAACAACTCCTCATCACTGCTCACAGTGGACTACACTGAAGTTGGTGGCTGTAACTGCCGGGGCTGCGCCCTGCTGTTTGTCACCTCAGCACTGTAAGGAGGTAGAGCTTTAGAACACATTGAGTTTGTTAGAGCTCCAGAGAGAAAATTTTACGAGTGAAACATTCACAGAGAGACAATCTAAAGTGAAATCAGAAAGCATTTAGTCAGAAAATGAAATCCCGTATATAACCCAAAGGTCCATCTCAGAAACACACCTGAAATTCTTATTTCTCTAACTTGGGATTAGCTAAAGTCCTGGATTTCTGAATAAAACCACACACAACTGCCTGCTGGCTTCAGGATCTAACCCAAAGGCCACTGACTTTGACAGAATGATTAAACAACTTCAGTGCACCTTGGAACACATCTTTTGGGACAAGGCAGCAGCACCCTAGCCCTGCCTCATATCACAGACTTACTTCCTCCCCAAAAGAAGGCAGTGTGATCCAGGCTGGCAGGGGATCACCATCTGCAAACTGCCATGTGCTGAATAATAGTGCTTCTTTAGTCAGCAAAAACAACCTTTTTGGGTTAGTTTCAGAGCTACAGAAAAGCCCATCTGCCTGAATATTTTCCTGTTCCCTTTCATTTGTGTCTATATCAATAGGTCAAGATGCTGCATCTCCCTGCCAGCCTGACCTTACTCTTCATTTTCACTGTTCCTCTCCAGCACTTCCCTAACGCTTGCCCTCACACCCGCATCTGTGCAAAATCATTTGTTAAAGCTTCTATCAAAAGTGCTTGAAAAGTAAATATTTGCAAAGACCAGGTCCACTAACTACGTGCTGACTGTTACCTGGGGTTGCATTCCTCATGGACGGCGAGTTGGGTGTTACCGAAGCACACGGAAGTTGACTTGTGTTGCCGTCATTGGCTGCACTAGAGCCTGAACTGTGGTGCCCAAAGAAGAATCACAGCTAATGCAACACCCAGAAAGCTACATTAACACCAAGCCAAACACTGGTCTTCGGTCTGATCTTGTATTTGACTCACAAACTATCTGTTTATTCTTGATTGAGTAAACCATTTACAAACACCTCCAAACAGCCCTGTGGCCCAGAGAGCAGAGCAGGTTAGGGTAGGGCCATCAGGTGTTCTGCCCCAAAGTCACACCAGCACCTTTGTTTTCACAGAAAGTTACACCAGGTCTAAACCCCACCCTTGCACATAACCAGGCATCTCCCATTGCTTTCTCTATCTCTTCCCAAAGTGACCAAGGGGACATATCAACTGATGACGACTGGGAAGGAATTATCTTTCCTCTTTTTCAAAGGCTTTGTTTTTTGTTTTTTTGTTTTTTTTTTTTTCCCCCCAGTTCCCGCTACTTTCCTGTTACTTTTCTACAAATATGCTTCTGAATATTTTATAGTTAGAAATAGTATTCCGAGTAAGCCTTTCAGTCACAGAAAATAGATCGTGCATTCTATTGACTGAGACACCGAAAATAGACAGAGTTTCTCTCATTTGGGTGAAAACACACAGAATTTCCACATCAACAGACTAGTGCAGTGTCCAGTCTGTAGCCAACTAGATGCAGAAAGCTTTGCTAAGAACAGTCCTTATTAGAGAAGGTATTCATACAAAAAAAAAAAAAAATCTCCTTCCACCTGGTTCTTTTTCTGGTAAAAGGGAAGAAATAATATGCGGCAGACACTGATAACTTTGCTCAGGGTGCTTCTGCAAGTTACTCAGAAATGGCAAGGCAAAGCACAGATGAAAAAGCTATAATCTCTGTCAAAAGAAGCTGGAGCAAAGTCCATTGCTATTATTTGTCAATAACCAGCAAAGGTGTTTCTTTCTAACTCTGGATCATATTCTTAAAGCATAGGCCAACTATTAAGGATTTTAATGACTTATTATTTTTAGTAGTACAAAACATTTAAAGGTCACACTCAGACGGAAAATAGAAACACATCAGGTACATTAATGCATTCAGACCAGCTAATCAACACATCAGCACAGCCAAGATTTTGAATCTCAACTACCTTCCTTTGAGCTGCTCATGGGCTGAATAAAATCATAAATCAGAAATAATTAATGGCCATATTCAGCAAATAACTTTAGACAGTGACTGCATTTGAGAAGCCCTCAATCTGTCCATAGGAAGATCAGAAACTTTAAGAAACGGTGACTTTGGCTATCTTCTGAGAAATTATTTACTCATAGGAAATCTCAATTGTTTGCCTCACAAAACATCAGCCTTGAGGAGCTGTGCAAGGCTGGGTGCAGTCCAGGGCACGCTCTTGGCAGTAATAGCAAATATCCTACAGAAACCCTCAGAAAAACTTTGTAGAAGCTACCGTATTTATTAATAAAAAAAAAAAGAAAATCTCCATCACTCCATCTTCTGTGCTGGCTCAATCCATCAGGAAAAGAAGTATCTGCTCCTGTAGTGGCTGCCTGATCTCTCTGCTGAACAGCATGCATGGCAATAATAAAGCATTGTGAGGTTTTAAAATTAAATTTGCTATGAGATTGAAATCAGGCAGATCTGCAGCAGTTGCTGTAAAGCCATATACTCCCAATTAACAGCCAGCCATCAGGCAGTCACAGCACAGGCACTGCCAGGTGACTCTGAAGTCTCGGGCCCATTCCCTGGCTGCAGAAGACCTCCCATTTGGGTGTTCCCTCCACTCCTCCCCTAGACAAGGCTGGGGGCTGGATTCAGGGCATCTGGGTTCAGGGGATCAGCCAGAGGATTTCACCTTTGGGATGACAGCACAGCTCTGATGGACATCAGCCCCCTGCATGCTGAATAACACTGCTTCAAACACCCAGCTTGTCCTCCTACTTCCCCAGGAGGCCCATGGGCAGCCAAGAGAGCAGTTATAGCTCTCAGCTCCCTCTTATTTTGGGGAGATTTCTCTCTTCCCCTGTATAGTCCATTCAGCATGTGCCCAGGGCAAGGTGGTGTTGGGAGGTTGCCAGCCATAAGAGGCCTGGGCTGCACCACTCCAGCCAGGAACAGCACCACCACAGGACCCAGCCCAGCTCCTCAGCCAGGATGGCGTCGTCTTGAGGAAAACATGCTTAAGGAAGGCTGAAATGCCATAAAGAGAGAGTGAGGAAAAAAAGCGAGAGAAACAGCCCTGCAGAAAATGATCAGAGAAGGAGAAGGGGAGAAGGTGCTGCAGGTTCTGGGGAAAAGATGCCCCTTCCCTAGCTCCCCTGCTTCCCCTCCAGATGCTCTCCCAAATCACTCAACAGGGAGAAAGTCTTTTATCAGCCAAAATCCAAATCTTACTAGCTCTTTCCCTGGCTCTCCAGAAGGGACTGCCTGAGAGGAAGGGAGGCCAGGGCACCCCTGTCACAGGGCAGCTCAGCACCTGAGAATCCTCCTCATGGCTTCCCCCTCTGCCCAGGGCAGTGCTCCCAACAGCCCCTGAAAACTGCCGCATCCCTTTTTAGTGACAGAAAGTGGCTTTTTGTTTACCCACTCACATCCGTCGCCTGTGTGAGAGACCACACATGAGTGAGAGTGCAGGTGACTGCACACATTTAAATTCTGCATACTCACAGAGCAAAGATGTCCATCTACAACCAGTCCCAGGAAACCCGCCTCTTTGCACGATGGAGATGGCATGTACAAGAACTCAGGAGAGCCAAAATGTGCAAGACGCAAGGACCATGGTACAGTCATGGGTGCCGGATCTGAACACCTTATTCTGTGCCAAAACATGTGTCAGATCTGTTTATTTTTTCCCCTCCTGAACACAGCTAACTAAAACTAAAAGAAGTTGTCACTCACAGCTGGGAGATCAACCTCAGCCAGCCATGTGGTTCGATGCTAGGTATGGACTTTACTGTCAGATATTCTCTAATCAGCTGAGCTGTTTTGCAATTTTGTTGTTTAGTTCAGGGCTTCACTGTGCCTGCCAAGCTCTGCCAGGCTCCTGGGCAAATCACTTACACCACAGTCCATACATGCCACAGACAGAGGGTTTTCACAGGAGTCCAATGTAATTGCTAGCATTTATCACTTTAATAGCTTAATGAAGGTGAGATGTAATTAGAAAGAGTGTCAACTGGAATATGGAGTTTGTTTTACAATTATCTGTATAGCAGGTAACCCCTGGCACAGAACAAGTGTCTTTTAAAAAGCTGGTAGTATGGGGCATAAATGTTCATCACTGAGTGACTTAAAGTGACCCAAAGCCATATTCTGTAGCTGCTGCCTTTCTTCCTAAGTGCTTGAAAGCAGACACAAAAAGATTGAGCCCCTCCCAAGGTGGCTTTTCCAACCAATGAAGATGGTTTATATCCATGCAACTGAGCCTATATAACTGTCACCTGAACATCATTCCCACTTGCAGAGTGATCAGCAGTGATTTTGCTTGAGTGATTTTTGTCTGTGTAAGCAAACTCAAATGAATGCAACAATAATAATAATTCCAGCAGAACCATTTCAAAAAAAAGTCTTCAGAAGCAGACACACCACCTTCTCATCACACACACCAAAATAAGAGGAATTTAAAAACAACAACAACAACAACAACAAAAGCAAACCACTGAGAAGTAAAAGCCTTCAGGAAGTTGCATTTTTCCTGTGTTACTCAAAGTAAGCATTCATATTCAGGGTAAAGTGAGTTTTATACAGTTGACATGATGGCTGACCCTTATTTAAGACAGAAAGACTGAAGGCACAAAGAATGCTTCTCCTGGATAATGATCTCCTGCTGCTAAATAAATACCAGGGTTAGTTGCTTGATGGATATTGTGCAGTAAAGTAATGATGGCTGATAGCGCTGTTAGTGGATAGCTTAATGCTGAGTGGGAGACCAGAGATAAAGTCAGAAGCCTCCTGAGCCCAACAACCACAGTACAAAGTATGACTCTCCTTAAAGAGCTAATCTTGTTTCTGAATAACAGAGTGTAGTTTTAATTTATATAGTCTCTTGAGGGCTAGTAGATTACTGGAAGAGGAATTACTTCAGAGAAACAAACCCTTTCCTCTTCAGAATGGAAGTGTGGACTTTGGTACTTGGCTGATATCATGAGTGTACTCTAGTCCTGGTAGCTCTCTCCAGACGTTATAGCTGTAGAATTAATAACCTGTTGTACTGGCATCCTTCTGACATTACCTAAAAAGAATTTTAATTTAGCGCAGAAGGCTGACAAGAGGTAAAATTGAAAATTTTAGCTCAGAGTGTCAAAACTAGTGAAAATGTAGCCTGCAACTGTAACATGTAAGATGAAAGCAGAGGGTCTTGTGCCTGCCTATGAGATGCTTCCATTCAGTTCATCATGTTAGGGTTCCCCTAGATCTCACAAACCCATAACTGGCTCCTCATAGAGCCTCCTCACTGCAGATGCAGCAGTGGGTTAGATGAGGGTAGATGCCTAAAGCACTCACAGATGACACCAGAAGTGTTACTAGCTCCTTATCAGAAAACACTCCTGTCACTTGTCCACCATTTAACATTTTCACCAGACAATAGGAAGCACTCAGGTCTTCCAGAAGCATCATCCTAATAGCTACAAACCAAACCCCTTTCTGCATTCTGTGACCAGCTATAGTGCTTTTGAAGAGTGTGGTCACACTCTTAAGTAAGCATCATTCTGCCTCCAGATACATTCTGCCTCCAGCCTAGTCTTCATTTCTTAGCCTAAACATGCATATCACTTCCAAGTGGCACTTACTAGCATGGTGACATACCAGCATGGGACATGATAAATTAGCATTTCATAGAGGCAGCATTTTGCACTCATCTTGCAGGGTTTTAGGTGCCTTCACAAAGAAGAGGTAGCACCTCAGGTATTCTCTTTATTTTGGTCAATTGAATCAAACCTTTGATACCCTCAGAAGAAAGTCTGCCTGCCTACAGTTACATTGCAGCAAACAATTGGATGTGTCATTTCAGGATCACGTATTTATTTTCCACGTGGACATCCCATACATGAGAATCAGCGTAGGTTGCTTCAACAGGTGGGAGGCTGTAGAAATGAGAGCCTGATATAACGTGGAGGCCATATGATGAGAGTGATGGCTCAGAGAAAGTGATGCTTCTAATTGCAGCAATTAAACAGTAATGATATAATTAATGCAAAAAATATGCATGGCTCAAATCCAAAGCTATTGGAGTGCAAGAGGTATTCATCACGCCTAGATGAAAATGATTCATGTTGAGATGATATCAAATCTGCTTTTATGATTTGATCATGGATAATGGTTACAGGGAATTCAGGGAACAGTGACAGACTATGTTCAGCAGTAGAAGTAGCTGATTGGAATGGCAATGAAACACAAAAGGACTTCAAATTTGATTGGACAAATTGAGCACTGAAGGTGAGGAGAACTGAACAAGTCTTGCTATAGTAAGACCTTTCAGATCCATGCCCCAGACCAAGAACAGATATTATGCCCCGCATAGCCAGATGCAAAGACTGGCTTCAGTTGCCACTATATTCAAATGGACATTTGGTATGTTTGCTTCCAAATGCATGACAAGAAACAGAAGCAGAAAATTCAACTGGTTCGTTTTGTTTTTACAAAGGAACCTTTGGTGAAGAGCCACTTTCATGACCAGTATTAACTCTGTGTAACACACATCCCACATTTCCGGACTAGTATACTCACAAATAAGAAAATTGACAAGTGACAATATGATATTTTAAGAAATTTTTATAATATTGCTTAAACTTCAGAAATCAGCTGGTAAAAGAAAGAGTGAAAGTTAAAAGTAGTCTGTCATGTTTGGTCTATGCCTGCCCCAGCTCTCAGCTCGTTCTGCACCTTGGCTTCTAAATTTTGAAAATCTACTTTGTAATATTTCAAGGTATCTCCCATGAGGAGGACATGTTAAAAATATGGCTGAGAAGGCCTCATAAATTGCAAACCAAAGATTATTTTTTTTTCCTCATGATGTTCAAAGCCCATTGTGGCAGCCCACAAATGTAAACAGTCCCATCAGTCAGATGGCTGTGCCCAGTAACTCTTTCCCACATTCAGACCAAAAGACTATTGCTGTGACTGCCATTTGATTGTGCAGCAAGAGCAGAACTGCGAAATGTGTGGAGCTGGTTGGCTGTGCTACAGGTTGAGAGAGTTGTATGTTTGTTGGCCCTACAGAAAAGCCTTGGATTTGCAAAGCTGGACTGAAAACATGGCCATCCCCAAGCCTCTCCCGCAAATCCAGCTTGAAATATTACTACATTAAGTGGCAGTTTACTGAAGCAATATTATTTATGCTCCCCTATTGGGTACTTTAATGCATTGACAAAATAAAAATGTTTGCTGTGTATTACCATATGTTTTATCGACTGGTCTTCCTATGGACAAGGACAGAGTTCTCAAGGAAAAGGGAAGGACTGAGCAATCTCTAGGCTGAAATCACACAGTGCATATTGGAAAGCAGTCTAATTGCTAGCACAGAGTTTTCTTGGTACAAAAACCATGCATGTCCCACATGCAATCATTTTTAACCCATTTATCTGTGCTGAACCTGGTTTCTTACCAGGTCACTGGGGTGAAGTCACTAGGGAGTTTTGAGAGTCAAAATTAGAAGCTGTGTCCTCCAGTAGCTTAAAACATTTTGGTTTATTTGTCTCTAGCAGCACAGAAAGCCCTGAGGTCCAGTAAAGTGGACTGAGTATTTGTGTTCATGCAAGCATACAATATATTGGCCATTTGGTTTTATGAACATACCTTGTTTGGTGTCTAAGGACGAGTAATGGTTTTCCATTTAGACTGTGGAGTCTGCTGCTTAATAATAAATACACTCCTGACATTGTTAAATGATAGCCTGCTTCTAATAAACCCCATGCTGATCCGTGTGTTGGTTAGAGTGGGCAATTCATCTTCCCTGGCTGTTAAAACTTTAGCTGGGATTATGGAGACAACATGAATCAGACATGATCAGCATGTCCCCTGCTGGTTTGCTCATTTTCTCCCCATAACAAAATACTGGCTAGTTTTCTCTTTGTGTTGCAGATCTTGTTATGAGTTGATTTCATTATTAATCGCTCCTAAGGCTTGGGAGGCTCTTCCAAGGCGTGTACATAACGGATCCACACAGTCTACGGCAAAAGACTGCTACACTTTCTTCCTCGCATGTCTCCCAGGCTCCTTGGTATCAAGTTGTAATCCCTTTGTGTTACTGAGTAAGAGCCTGCAGCCACACTCTGACTCCACAAGAATGAACCCAGCGCTCCATTTTTAAACTTGATTTACTACCAGAAAGAAAGAAAGAGGGGAAAAGGGCAGGGGGGTGGGGGAAGAATCATATTATCCTCAAATCTAATTATGGCCTCAATAGCTCTTGAGGATTCAGCTTTATGAAGCGGCTCACAAAAGCCTTCCTTGTCTTCATGCCCACTAATACCCTTTGATCTCATGTGCTGATAAGGGCTTGTTTGAGTCATTTTAAATTAGCTGATAATATGCTGACAAGGAGGCTGCGGGGATGCACCAGACAGACAAGTGCCTGAGAAAGAGCAGCCTCCAAGGACCAGCTTGCAACGGCCTGAACAGACCTGGCTTCTTGTTCCATCAGGGTCTCACTAAAGGTAACTGGGCTTCCACTGGCTCTGCTGAGGTTGGCATCAGTCACCCCAGGAGCAGCCATGTCATACCAAGAAGGTATAGCATACCCAGGGCATGCATAGCTCACCACTAGTGATCCTCCACAAGCTATCACTGTAAACCTGGGGAGATGGGACTCCCCAGGCTCCAGCACAGCCCTTGCACACTTGAGCACATAAAGCATATGTTTTAGAAAGCAGAGCTCCTAACTCCCTATTGCCTACATTAAAACAGCTCAGGCCTGACCTTTCAAATCACAGACTACATAGTGCTACCCTTTGTACCCATCCACAGCTGCTACTATTATTACTTGCCACAAAAAGTTGAAGTCAGGTTAAGGACATGTTCTTTTTCTTCCTCCAATCCAGCTACTTCTTACAAAATCCAGTTGAGAGACCAGTAATTTTTCCTTTCCCTTCTGGTTCCTTACATTCTCAGGCACCTTTTGACAACTACCATTAATTATCACAATACATGAATATGGGACCTTTCATTTCCACAGTTGCATACAAGTGAACCAACAGATTTGCTTTTCTGCCACCAAAGGCAACAAGCTCATCTCTGAATGTCACCCTGTACCCTACAGAATGACCTGTGCCTGCCCCAGGCCTGATCATAGAATCATGGAAGGTCCCTTACAACCCAATGCATTCTAAGGTAATCTAGTCCAACCCCCCTGCAGTCAAGCAGGGACATCTCTAACCAGATCAGGTTTATCAGAGCCCCATCAGGCCTGGTGTTGAACATCTCCATGGATGGAGG
>JAVSBS010016946.1:15631-87274 GCA_033124195.1 Coracias cyanogaster
GTTATCAAAATAACCAACATTTCCTGTCTTGCATGGGGCCACATAAAACAAGTAAAACGTAACCAGGATTCCCTCTTTCTGAAAGTGAACCAACCAGAATTCTCTCTAGAAGGTCTAACCTGTTCTAAACAGAGCATTAAACCACAGGGATAAAGAAGCAGCCAGGGTCTTTTTCCCCGTTGTCTCAGGGACAACCTGAGTTGGCATCTCTTGCTAGGACTCCATCTGCTCCTGTTTGAGGATAATTTCTCTGTGTTCAGGAGTCAACACTTCTGCCAAGGGAAAACGGCAACACAGGATTCACCCAGCCTTGGCACAACTGGAGCTGGCAGCCTTGTGCTGAGGGAAGAAAGGGGGTGACCCCAGACAGGAGTTGCACTGGAAATGAACCTCTATCTCCAGTGACAAAGTTGCATCCAAAGTCCTAATATCTCTTAAATATCCTCAAAATCCAATGTTGGCACACATCAGAAAAACCTATTACAAAAGGCCAAGAGACATGTGGGAGGAGAGAGGGAAAGGTAGTGTTTTTGTTCTGTTCATTCTTTTCTCACTGATTTTCTGTTTAAAACATACTCTGTGCATTGTTTTCTCTTAGGTTGGCTGCTAGAGTACCTAAACAGACAGGACCAGACTGGAAGGACAGGACTGGCCAAAGCAGGGGAGAAGGAGGACACAAGTCACTGAATCTATACAAAGAGAAAAGCAAGCTGAATGCGTGACCCTCCAGAGCCACCACTTACCAACCCACAGCCCAGGTAGAAGCTCCCAGACCAGCTTGCCTGAAGACAGTGGGAGCAGCCTAGCATCTTACTTGCAAGACAAGTCCCTCAAAGCAGATAGAGATGCCTCACTTGTCCTGGTAATATGTTCTGGGTTACACCACCAGGCCTCATGAGTCTCTGTAATATGACTGGGAAATACGATACACCTGTCCTGAATTAAAGTAGATAGGTTTATCTCATTTCAGAGCCAGCTCACGGATGGGTGGAAACCAGATCAGCTGTAAGAAATCCCCTTTATTGTGCAACTTGTTATTCACGGTAGGGTGAAAATGGCTTCAAAGGTGATCCTGTGCACTCCGAGGGATATCTTTTTATATCTAATGTAGTTTATACAAACCAAATTGGTTTTTGCTTCAAACATCTCTCCGCAGAAGAAAATCAATTTCAAGATGCAATGGCTGTGATCCTTCAAGCTAAGGATCCACTGCAAACATACTAAGTGTTTGGCAATGCGAAGCTGCAGAGACAGGACAAGTAATGCACATTATCAACATGTGTGCCTCGTCCAAATCAAGGTTTTACTTCCAAGGCACTGAATAATCCATTGTCACTTTAACAACAGTTTCAGCAACAGAAATGAAAATATGTTGTGACTAGATAAGCAAATTTCTTTTAACCCCTACAGCATTCTGGGGCAGCCATTTCAAGCCAACAGATCAGCTGGCACTCCAGTAAAAAACCCTGAAAGTGCAGGGTCCTGAGATCTAACCAAGCTCTCTGCACCCCTGGGAGCAGGTGCTTTCATGCTCAGACAATTTGTACCATCCTTAGTTGCTCCCCAGTCTCACCTGACCTGCTGCAGCAGCAGCTGCCTCACACTTATACATCTTGTGAACCCCATCCCAGCTCTTGTGTCAGTCATTCTCAGTGCCTACCACCACCACCAAACCTCCAGAAAAACTCCCTTTCACCTTAGCTTGTGCACAGCCCTCCCCAGAGGAACTCCCCAAGGATTAGTAAGGAGATGAAAGCAGCCTCAGGACAAGGATTAGGAGCACTCTCTCCCAACACTGCATGGTCTTCTGTATCTTGTGAAATGATCATTGCTGTGCATGTCCTTGTTTGTCAGTGGCCTTTGGGAAGCCAGAGTCCGATAAAACTTGTAATAGCTATCTAAATTGTGTTGGCTTAGTCCAAGAGGGTCTGAGCTAATGCTGGTAATACCCTTGGATCAGGTTGTGACTGCACATAGACTTTGGGTCTGACTTTGCGTTTAGAGAAAACGATCGTCTCTGCTTGAGAAAACAGGCTGTATGTCCATGGGGGTGATCCAGGAATTGTCAGCAGAATCAGAATTCATGAAAACTGTTCTAACTGCTTCTAACACTGATTCATCTAAAAACATTTCAAGTGGAAGAACAGCATTACAATACCAGGATGCTGACCTCCATTAAAATAGGCTCAGGCAACTTCTCCAAAGCTGAGAGAAGGAGGATAGCATTGTACCTGTGTGCTGCAGCAACACGCAGACAGACACGTGCATCATTATGTGTTTCCATGGTCAGAGTTATTTGGGACAATGTAATGCGTGTTTAACACCTGATACAAGTAGAGCTGCTCTGAAGGACCACAGTGCAGAGTCACACTCTTTTCAGTAAGGAAACTGAGGATCTGGGGGACTTTGCTCTGGTGCAGTGGCACAAACCCAACCCTGTGGTGTAGCTCTGAGTCTCTGGGGCTGAACTTGCAGCTCAATTGGACAAAGCACAGTCACTCCAGCCTACGGCCAGGAGATCATGCTGTCTGTTTTCAGAGGGTCCTGCCACAGCATTAAGGTGCCTCATGCACTCTGAGCACCCTGGCAAAGGACTCCCTGCTGCAGCAGAGACAGCTGCTACCCCAAGGAATGCAACTCTCTCCCTCACACAGGGTAGAAGTAAGACATTTTAAAAATAGAAAGACTTCTATCAACTTGACCTTTAGATGGGAGTTTGCTTCTTCCCACTTCTCTCACTTTGAGTGGTGGGAACAGGCTAGACAGGACAGTTCTGTCTGCAATCTGCTCACAGCCCAAGGTAAGAAATCTTGGGTGGCAGAGACTGCAGGAAAAAGCATGTTTACAATCAGTAATTTTGTTCACACTTAACATCTCTTTTTTTCCACCCTTCTCTTAAAAATAACCCTAAGCACATCCGTACTGACTTACAGACTCCAAAACCTTTCAGCCTGGGAACAGTCCTCATTTTGCAGTACCTTTGTTTTATTACACATATCAGGTTACATACAAGCTTTCGATGCTTTATTTTTTCCTCCTTGGTTGGTTGGTTTTACAACTGAATTTAACCCTGTACAGTAGCAATGTCTTATCTGGACACTCTTCCACATAAATCACAGGAAAATGAGAGACATCATTCATAGTGATGGACAATAGATAATGACTAGATGAGCGCTTATGCAAAACTCAACCTTGAAACTCATCATGTTTTCTTTTGTACATCACACACAACCAGCGTGGACTTCCTTAGCGCCCAGGTGATACCAGAGAAAAAAACCCAGCCTCCTATACCACAAAAGTAGCATTCTTACCTGCAAATTTGTACGTGGCTTTTTATCAGCTCTAAGTTAAGATGCAACTCAACTCAAAACTTAATTACACTCAGTTGGAGAGGTAGTAGCTTGTAACAGGTCTTTATTCTTACAGGGTTCTGAAGGCACTTCCAGTGAGTAACAGAACAGTGGACATACGGAAAACACCCATAAATGTGGAATAATTCCACTGAATTTCAGCCCTTAAGTCTCAATGTAAGCTGGATACCCGTGTCAGGCTTCCTTAAACTCTTCAGCCATCTAAAGCAGCTGCATAATATTAAAACTGGAGCTGGACTATCATTCAAAATTAATTTAGCCAGAACACTACTGAGCTACAGTTTCATCTGCTGCTTGTGTGTAATCTGCTTGATTTTGCTTCCTTTACCACTCCTACAAAAAATTCTAGCCCATAGCTTTTCACTGAAGCTTTTTAGATCTGAAATTTGAGCAGCACAGATCCTATTGCACAGTTGTGAACAGAGTCCAAGCCATGAACAATACCAGCCTGTTACACCATGGACCCTGGTTTGCTTAGGGCAGTGTAGTGGCTTGACTCTGTCCCCTCCCTGCCAAACGAGAGGGGGGGAAAGGACAAAGGGCAAAGGTGAGAGAAACGTGTGAGTCAAGATAAAAGAGAGTTTAATAAGCAAGGGAAAAGGAAAGAAAAACAACAAAACCAAATGATGCAAAGGCAGTCACTCTCCAACTGCACAGTGGTGCCTAGCCAGCTTCCAAGCAACAGCTACTGTGTAAAAAATCCCTCCTCCCCCAGTTTTATTGCAGAGTGTGACATTATATGGTATGAGATATCTCTTTGGTCGGTTTGGGTCAGCTGTCCCAGCTGTGTTCCCTCCAAATCTCTTGCCCAACCCCACTGGGGCAGCAGAGTTAGAGATGGAGAAGGCCTTGAGGCTGTGCAAGCACAGCAATAAATAAAACATTGTTGTGTGTTATCAACACTGTTTTTGTCACCAGTCTAAAACACAACATCACACAGGCTGCTTTGAGGAAAATTAACTCCATCCAAACCAGACCCTGTACAGGCAGATAATAAGGGTCCATGGAGCTGACTCCAGAGGCTGCCAGTCCATTGGCAGTCCAGCACTGCTGGTATTGCATGCAACAAGAAAAACAAAATCTGGGCTTTCTCTCTGTTGAAAACATTCAATCCTCACTAAAGTTTGGGAAATGGATGCAGGGAAATTAAGTAAGTTATCCCATGTCGCTCCTCCAAGAAGGGATTAGCACTCAGGGCTGGTGCTTGTCTTGAACCACAGTCCTCCAGTCTTCATCCAGCAGCCCCATTTTCCTATTGCATCACTGGATAACCAGATATTTTAATTGTTTCCACCTCTTTACTACACTGGCAGGTTGTAAGCTGAGTTTCCAAGCACTGATGCTTTGTGTTGTTATCTATGATACTGCAATGGTACAGAGAGAGGGTGAGCACAAAATACCTAAAATCACATAAGCAGCAAGGTGGGGGCTGTAAGACTTGCCCAACCCAACTGAAACCAGACAGATTTGTTCTCACTGGAACACAGATCTTTTTTGGGAAGGAAAGAGAAGGCTAAGATACTTTTTGGGGGTTGGTTTGCATAGCTTTTGTTGGCTCTTTAAAAGGCAGTAGTAGTTCTAGTCCTGAGATTCCTGCTCTGCATCTAATTTTCCCAAGGCACAAGAAGTGACTTACCTGGAGATCACAAAGCTCAACATCCAGGATTAGAAACATATTTTCTACTTTATCTTCTGTTCTTTCAAGTCAGTGCAAAATGTTACCAAACAGCATTAATACCAAATGGCATTAGGGCTTAAGAGAAACACCTATCAATGATGTCACATAGATCTGTTCACAGCATGATAATAAACGTCTAGGCAAGTAACAAATACAAAGGTTCACCTGTCTCCAATGTATTTTAATCAGTGAAATAAATCTAAGGGTATGAGCTGGATTCTAGCAGCAGTTAACCTTTCCCCTAACAGGATGCAAGGTCTCTTTGCAGGGACGCTAAGCAGATTTGCTAAATGCCATACAGGGGCTAGCTCTGGAGACTGCCAGACCACTGCCTGCTTATATAAAGCTTCCCAGGAGTCAGACTGATACCCTTAGGCTTCTCCGAAAACATTGCTGATCCATGGAGCTAATCTCATTTCTTGGACCATGAAATAAGCTGTAGTCTAAGAGTTACAGCTGATGGATGCGAGACACAATCACTAGCTTGCTGAGTGGCTGCTGCTCCCTTGGTGGCTTTTGGGCCTGCAAGACACTTAACTGCATGATGCTACTCTCTGGTAGGGGACACCATGCCTGATGTCACCCTCCCCCCTGCCTGCCTTCCACTGCCCCCAGACAAGTTCACAGTGATCACCTTAGCATGTGTTTTGGAAAGTAGATGTTTGGTATAACATTTGGGTTTCACAAAGGGCAAGAGAGCTGAAAAGCCAGCCAAACTACTTTTCCTGGAATAAATCCCTGCAGGCCCCATGGATCCATGTGGTCAAGCACACAGGTGTAGCAAGGTAGCTGTTTATGCTAAGGCAGAGAAGAGTGTTACCTGTTTAGAGCGGTTTGGCTATTAGCAGAATGGATATTTTTGGCCTTGGTGTAAAATAATAAATCTAGATAGGTCTGAAGTCCTTCTCAGAGTGCACCTGCCAGGTGCTGGACTTCAAAACTAATGCCAAGTTGTTAGTCACTTTGAATTTTCAGAATCAAAGTGCCAGCAGCTGGGCAGCCTGGAGGTGCAGGCACAGTACAGGTGTGAACACATTAAGCTTCCAGTTTCTGGGAGCTGCTTTCCCTCATAAGCACGAGACAAGGAATTACTGCCACTTGTCATCACGGTATGAAGAGTAGGTGTGATATTTCCTGGTTCAATTAAATAGAAGGAGCCCAAGGTCACTACCCTTTGTGAAATGAGTCCATTCCATTTTAAGTGCTTCCCTTTGTCTCCTGCACATGTGGTGACAGGGAAACAATACCATCTCCCACCACAAAATGACAGCTTTCTCCAGCTCTTTCATAACAGAAGCCCTTGAAGTTTGCACCAAGGGAGCTTGATGAGGTTGGTAATCACTGCAGCACATGGAAAGCATTTATACCCTGCCACCTTTTGTACATAAAGAGTTATACTGGTTCTGCCTCTAAAGCTGAGGGACATCTACACATACGGCTTTCTTCCAGCACTGAGAGAGGAGAAACTGAGGCAGTAAAATCCTGAAAGCCAGCAATTTATTCAAGAAGGGATGCTGAGAGCATTTAAAGGCTCAAAGCTTATGGTATTTTACCTATAGTTTGCAGCACAGGAAAGAAAGGATAGGATTTTCCTTAAACCCTAGCCTTTTTAGAGACACAAACTGTATGTTTTTTTCAAGTTACATTGATAGTCCTGTGAAAGTTTCCTTCAAGAGTTGTTACTACACACGAGCTGTGTGTGCAGCTCTTGGTGATTCACTGTGTCTTACCTGTTGCTGTAGCAGGAGCTGCTCTGAAAGATAGGCTGGAAAAGACCTTCCAGTCTTCTAAGACCCCTTCTGAGGTCCACCCTATTTTCCTCTGGCAGTCACTTCACTCCTATACAGTGACAGCACCTGACATGACATGGAGATAAATTAATGACTTATCTCTAAAAGCTGAAGAAATAATTTCTGCCAAATCTGTCTATGCTAAATGACTTTGAGAAAGAGGTACTTTGTGATCCAGGATTCCCTTCTCGCAGGTGTGACTGGGGGAATCCCAAACATTTTCTTCAGTACTTCATATCTTGGGCTACAAGATACCTGGGAAGCAAAACCAGGTAATATCACTTTCCCTTTCTCAGAGAAGTCTCTAGTTTTAATTCTCTCCTCCATTCCTTCAGTAGCAGCACTTCATAGGAGTCCCCTCTTCTGTAGTTGGCAAATTGGGAAACAGAAATATGACACAATTACCTTCAATTACCAAAAATATTACTTTTATGGGAGAAAAGTGAAAATTTTACTTATTCCAGTTCTGAAGCAGAGACACATAGTGAGATTATAGGGGAGTTTTCAGTGACTCAGGCTCACCCAGGGCATTCAGAGAGGAGAAATAATATTAACTGCCTTTCTGCCCAGCTTCACGTATCCTTTAATCTCACACACTGAATCCTCTGTTTGCTTGGGCTTTGGAGATTCAACAACCCCATATGCAGTGAGCACAGAGCAGGATTCCTCCATTACTCACTGGTTTGATCTTGGCCACAGCCATAAATGACTGTCCTGCCTCTGTATGCACAAGATGTACGTCGATCAGATACAAATTCAAATGTGCAACATGGCTCCACTCATGCCGTTGCAGAAGACAAACTCATCCACAGCAATGAAAAGTGCAAAGATAATTCAGTGTTTTCCACTTGATCCCAGGAAATGTTTCTTAGCATCCATTGGCACATACCTCCTTGCGCACCTGCCTCACCCTCCAAAAACTTGTTTTGCTGAGTCCAAGTCTCCTTTTGGCCTCCAAAGCTCTTCTACCTGTGTTTCCAGAGAGATTATATTGATACTGTGCACACTGAACTTCTGTAGGACCCATTTCAGGAGCCCTGATATCCTTCTAAAACATTTTGAGTTTGTTTGTTTGGTTTTTTTTTTTGCCATCCCTTCTCTTTGAATTTCTGGCTGCCAACAGCACAATACTGGCTGCATGTCTTGCAGACAATATCCGTTGTTCAATCTGGAGTGCCAAGTCCTTATTTCTATTTGAATGATTCTTCTCCTGTCCCATAGTACACAAGGACACCAATGGTTCTGCATTTGAGCTCCATCTGGTGCATCTTGGCTGCAGGTAGCAATGCCTCGGTGCCCATCCCTGCTGTGCAAGTCCTCCATTAGGTCAAGACATCACCATGTCCCAGCGCTGACTCATGGCTGTGCTTTCACAAGGGTTGATGACAAGCTCTTTGGTACTCTCATTCGTGTCCCCAATTGTCTCAGTGTCCAAACAGAAGCGTGAAGCTATATGTTCTAAGTGTGACCCAACTTTGCCCCAACGCTGAGAAGAGACACACACAAGAGGAGAAACAGGGGTGAACAAGCTTCCTCCTCATTATGCTTTTACTACACTGTTCCAGCATCAAGAGGACAGCTGTCACTAATTTGTGGCTTGATGCTGGGAAGTACAGGGTCCCCAAACCCACACCTAGCAGAACACACATTGAGCATTTCTTCCATCAGAAGCACACTCATTTAAGCTCAGCCTCTGCTTGGCTTCAGGAAGATAATGTATCACTAACAGCTTTTTCCCCAGGTCACTGGTTCAAATGCCAGCTCAATGATTAACTGCAGAGAAATGTTAGCATCTGCTGGCTGACTGGCAGCCCGTGTGAACTAAATTGCCAGTTTTGGTTTGACTTCGGCAGTTAAGTATCCAGATCACCACCCACACTAATAGACATCCTTATCAACATACTCATTTAAGAGGCAAAGGGCTGAACAGGCCACTGTCTGTACTCCCAGATAGACTGTGCATCCCAAATGAAGTCAGAGCACACGGGCAATTTGATGTGCAGTAATACCCTGCTGAAAGAAAGGGAACTCTAAAGAAAATGGGGATCAATGAAAGGGCTCACCTGCTTGTTGTCACCTTCTTTGCAAGGTAACAGCAGCACCTGGGAACTGGGGAAAAGGGTGTACACAGACAAGCACAGCTGCTGCTGGCGGATGTGGTGGTTGTATGTGTATGTCCATTCCTAAAAAGAGGAAGAAAAAGCAAGAGGTGAGAGATCAGGTTTGATTCTTGGTATTCTTCTACCTGGAAAGCAAATACTTTGGCTTGGATCCTGCTCCCTCTGAAACCAAGCACAAACTTCACCAGCTTCAAGAGGCACCAGGACAGGTCACTAGGATGTTTCAAGCATCCCCAGAATTGCAGCTGTCATTGGGGGACTGCATGTACCAAAGAAAATGTCTACAAAAGCCGCTGGAAGAAAATGGTTCCTGAGGCAAAGGATGTTATAGCCAGAACTGGGCTGTGGTTGGGGAACAGAGGGATGGAAAAATGGCAAAAGAGAGACAGAAATTCTACACACAATGTGTAACCCTCTTTTTGTGAGGAGGAGCAGCAGAAATGCTTTGCAGCTGGCAGCGGGAGAGAGAAGGTGATATATAGCAAATATTTGCAACTCCTGGGATTCTGTTCCCAAATATCACAAAAATCAGGGGTAAAGCTCTGCTTTATATCAGAGGAGTGGGACCAAACTCCAAATGTTTGCTGTACTGGTTTGCTATGACCGCTGCTATTCCTGCTCCTCTGGGCTGTCTTGGAATTCTTTTTCTTATGCTACTTTTCGTGTTCATGTGCTCTTTGTCAGCTCCTCAGACCAAGCAATAAACTTTGGAGGAGCAGAGACTTTGTCCCATGTAAAGCTGACAATACAACAGAGGATCTCTGGGATCATCCTCTTGTTCACCCGTGGATGTTTAACTTGAGAGAAAAAGAGAAGCAGTTAATAGTTCAACTAGGATTTCCAAATGTGCTGGATGAAGCATCACGCATGTACAGATCACTGCTTAGCCCAGGAGTATTTAACAGAATTTTACTCCCCATTGAACATTTTCTATCATTCCTCTGTACTCACATTATCCAAAAGCACCTCCTGAGGCTCTGAGCCTGCCCAGGCAAGGGTTGTGTTTGTACACAAGCAGACAATAGCTGCTTTGGCTTACGGGAAACCCCAAACCACGTTTTTACATAAATCCAGAGAGTGACTTCTGGAGCAAGGTCCTTACTTATAACTTTGTGTGTGCATTAACTTTAAAATTAGAAGGATCAGGGCTGGAAGGGATTTCTGAGGGCCTCTAGCCAGGGTGCAAAGCTCCTGCTGTGTAAATGGCTCTGAGATAGCAATCAGGGGAGCAGAAGCAGGTGCAAAAGGAAAGCAGGTTGCTGAGCCATGGCAGGGCAGATGAGCAGGACTGGAGGATGAACAGCAGGCTGGCTTCACTAGCAGAGTGCAATAACCACTCTGGAGAGAGCAAGGCCAGGGAGCAAAAGGGTTTCCACTATAGGCCCTAAGAGCCAAGGCAAATGCTTTGACAGGGTAGAGGCTATGAGAATCAGGAAAGCTGCTGTGAAAGAAAAAGTGAGGTGCAGAGAGAAAGCAAAACAGTTGAGAGCTCAGATATGAAGGCATCAGAGCTCTGGAAGTGGTGAAGTGAGCAGGGGTGTTGGCAATGGAGGCTAAGTCACTGCTCAAACATATGGCGGTCAGCCTGGGCCTGGACAAATGAAGTGTAAAAGGTGCTCCTAGGAGACTGCAACCCTTTCTGAGTGATGGAGGGGGAAGTGAGGAATGGCTGCCCTGATCTCAGAGCTGGGACGCCTGCAGCTCCCCCCGACTTTGAATGGTGGAGGCTCTGGGTTGCATTAGCATGAGTTATTAGAGCAGGGAAACGCTTCCACCCTTCGGCATTTGTCACCGTCAGCAGCTCTAACTCCTCTCCCCAACTTCAAAACAGACAGCTACAGGCATTTAATTCCTGGGAATATAAATCCCACTTCATTCTGGTTCTTAGCCACCTAGGAGGGAAAACACTTTTGCACAGCAGACCCAGATCCACCAGGACTCCACACTGTGAGCCTCACACCCTGCACTTTCTTAGCTTACTACTCCCCACCAGCTAATGGAAATCAAACCTGGCTTTCTGAACAGCCTGCCCACAGGCTCCTCAGCAAGACCTGCCCAGGATTTCGGCACTTAACAAGCATTCATTTTCAAAGCCGTAGCCTGCTCCTAAAGGGCTTTCTGGCAACTACTTCTTCTTTGTCAGATGGAACAGCGTTTACCTGATCCCACAGTGAACACATTCCAGACATCCCAAGCATGCACGCTGTCAGCTGCTGTGTAAACCAACAGCCTGGGAAATCAGGTGCCAAATTAGTCCTGCATCTGTGAAGAACCAAGCCCTACGGGGCAAGTTCCAACACCTGTTCTTGGCGCCCAGACTGCTACAACCTGCTTTACATTTTTAACCAATTTTTTGTCATTTTAGCTTAGAACAGGGCTGAACCTGCACCCATGAAGCTCCTCAGCAGCAGCAAGTTAATCGTGTAACTTGTACAGATGTTGAATCCACCAGCTAACACAAGCCATGGGAATGTTTTTTTTTCTCTGACCTCTTAACCTCCTTGCTTCACTGAGGCACCTCACAGAGGACTGCTCCTCCCAGAGGTTCTCCATACTTTTTTTCCAGCCCAGGCTCTATTTGAGCCTTCCCAATATCCACATCCTCTTAAGGCAGGACCATTCTCTCATTCAGCAAAGTGCCTTGAGATAGACAGGGTGGTGATAACCATTTCTCCTAAACTGTTGTTCATCATAAGAAGTGAGGCCTTCAGAGATAGATATATGCATTAGTTCAATGGCTAACATTGGATCCTCCCATCTTGCCCCCAGGCTGTCCTACTAGTGTTTTTATCTAAACTGACAGATTTTCAAATGGCTCTTCTGTTTTGGCAGAAGGGCTTTTTACAGAAGCCAGTCCTGTTGAAAATATTTTATCCAGTTCTAATCATATCTTGTCTCTTTTCAGCCCTAGATGAAAGCCAGAGGAAGTGATACAGAAAATAAAGAAATTCATCAGGGAGAAGTCACTAGAACACCACAGATTCCATGAAAAGCTTTGAGTTAAACTACGGGCATATGGCTATGCAAATTTTTATCTTACTCTTATTTCTATCAGTTGGGATGAAAATTCCTGCTTTTTTTTCCCACGAGAAACTACTTTATCTTCTAAACCCTGGCACTCTGAGCATTCACATGGCCAGCACAACAGTAACAACAATAGAGCTTTGCACCCTGGAGGTTGTGGTGGATGGGGCAGCCCAAGGTACTCCTAAGAAGAGAGGCCTTCAGGCATTTAACATGGCTTCAGGATTTCAGACTAGCCTGAAAAGATGCCAGCAGTGTTTAGAGCTCACCCCAGCATCAAGGAAAAACAGACATATGAGGTGAAACGGAGATTAGGATTTCCTGCCTTTTCTAAGACAAAGATGAAGTGGTGGTGGAGTAAGAAGGAAGAGGGTGGACTGGCAGAGCAGAACTACCAGCTGCACACTATAACCATCAATCCCCTTCTTCCAAAGCCTTGGATACCACTTACCCTCATCTGAGTCTTCTATTTTTCAAGGTTTTAGCATCATTTGAGCAGGCACCTGTCACTGTTACTCAGCATCATTGTGAACTGAGGAAATTATTTTAAAATGTGACCTTTGGCTTGATGTAGCCTGGCTGGCAGAAGAAGAAAGGAGCCCCTCAGCCTAGCAAGGAGCAGCTCCATGGGAGCCCAGTGTTATGTGACAGAGTTATACAGGATCTGCTGCTGAGCAAGAGGTCAGCTGTACCCTAAAGCAGGGGTAGCAGCTAGAGTAAAATGTTTCTGAAGAAGCCAGGAACAACCTCAGACCTCAATTATCTTTTTTAAATCACAGGGAAGGATTTCCCAAGACACATGACTGCATGGGTCACCTAAGGATACCAAAGTGCTTCACTCATCAAAAGGTCCTTGGATGCAACTAGCACTTACATCTCAGGAGAGGGAAAGCAAAGTACAAAAGGTGACCATGGCAGAAGTGACACTGCAGCCAGCCAGTTTCTCTGCTCTGGCCAGCCCAGCCCAACTCCCACAGTTCCTGCTGGCCTACAGCTGAGGCAGGATGTGCCCATGGAGGAGAAGAATGAAGACTTTTGAAGGGAGGAAGGTCAGAAGAGAATTCTTATGGTTGAGAAGTCTCAGGAGGGACACTGTCAGGTTAGTTTAGATAGATGCTAAATATTCTCCAAAGAAACTGCAGATCTAGTCAGCTTGAGCCAGCTATGGTAAGCTTTAACAGCTTTAACATCAGGCAGATCATCACATTGCATTTCCTTCACAATGTGTGTCAAGGACATGCCACCCAAATGCAATGGCAGCCAGTCAGCTCCAAGGCCCAGATATTTTAGGGTGCAGGCCAGATAAATGGATGCTACAACACTCCCACTATTTCCTCACTTGTCTAGGACATGACTAACTTTACACTCATCTCACAGCTACTGCTTACATGTGTGTGAGTATCCAGGCCGAAGCATCTTCTACCTTTTTATCTGAAGTATGTCAGGTTTCACAGAACTGCTAGTGAGTAACAGTTTACTAAATAAATCCCAGAGTCAGATGCCTGTTCCAAAGATGAGCTGAAACTTAGTTTGAAAAGGAAACCAATCACTCACATCTTCACCAGATAGACCAGGGTAAAATTATGATCAATTATTTTACCTCAGATGCAGTTCTTTTATGAAAAAATAAATCAATCCGTCCATTTAGCAAATGAGACACAACAACACGTAGAGTACCAAGGTTGTGGTGGGCAGAAGCGCAGGCGGAGCCTGCTGTGCCTTGAGGATGGGCAGCACTGCATGAAGATTTCTGTCAGCCACTATCTCAAGAGCAGGTCCCTCTGAGAGCCACCCCAGGGACAGAGCCTGACCCAACTGCTACCAGATCTTTTGGAGAAAGAAGGGCCAAGTAGATCCCAGGGGTGAGAAGACAGAACTCTCCTACACAAAGATGAGAGGTCTTCTTGTGCCTTAATGTCCCTTTTAGTAATTCAGGACTAACATCAGACACCATTGGGGAGGGTTTGTGAGATCTGCTAAGGGGTGTAAGTCTGATTTCACCACAGAATACTCTTCTCAACTTACGCAAAATATGGGTGTGACCAGAGGGCTCACAACGCCCTTCCCTTGCACTATCGGTAGGAAAAACTAAAATAAAGAGCAATTGATTGCCATCTGACAGCTCCTGTTCCTCTCTCTTCAAATCACAATGATGTATGACAGCTCAGATCTCCTCACACCTGGGCCCATCCATATAATGGTGGTAAAGGGCTTGGGGAGCCTAGCAAGGAGACAGCTACAGACGGGCAATCAAGCCACCAAATTAATGCTTCTAATACTGATAATAAAGGATCTGGAAGGGCAGGATATTTCCACAGTGCTTACTGAATGCCAGGAAAGCACAGCTTTTATTTAACTAAACCTATTTTTCAGATAATGAAGCTTAGGATAAACAAGATGTGACTTCAGTATGTCAAAAGTGAAGATTATTGTTCTATTTTGGTACACCAAATATGAAACTAAGTAGCATTCTGGACTGCTGCATAATCTATCCTACACAGCCTGGTGACTATGGCCCCTGTGTCATCCACAAGTTCAGGTGGTCATGTAACAATTGTGTAATTAAAATAGAAGTTTCTATTCACAATAAAAATACCCTGCTTTCATCTGAAATATTCTCCATGGGTATAAGTGACAAAAGAACTATCCTAGAAAGACAGAGAAAGATAAAAGGAAAATGTTTTTTCTATTCCTGCCTGTGTACTGAGTGTAGCTATTCAGCAATCTGCTTGTGGTGCATTTTTCTGTTTCCCTGCAGAGTCTGTGCACAAGAAATGGAGCTGCCATCCAGCGGGAAGTGCCGACCTATTGCAAACCGCTGCAGGATCAGAATATGAAGATGAAAAGTTTGTGGCATCAAAAATTCCCAAAATTTACTCCACAGAAATGTCAAAACAGAATGTGTTTGATGGGAATGAAACAATCCAACTTGTTGGCACAACATGTCTCATTTTAAAATACTGCATCAAATTGTTATTTCAGAAAGACCAATGCCATTTCATTTTGAAACGGTAGCTTGCAGCAGAATTTTCCATTCTGATTTTTTAAAAACTATCCAACTCATTGAAAGTTGCAGGTTGTCACTAAAACAATTTTCTTTTTCCTGCAGCAGAGTTGACCCTGCAAAACACAATGATGTATTCTCATCAGCTTGCTTCTCTTGCTGTTCGTGTAGAAAGTCCATGTAGCAGTGGAAGAAATAAAAAGAATTCTAAAACCTAGAAACCAGTTAAACCATAAGAACTGTACAGTACTTGCGTTATATTCACTGTATTTTCTGAACTGACTAAAATTCAAATAGTCATTGTTGATTTTACCAGACCATGAAGCAGCTATTATTTTCCTGACTAAAGGCAGGCATGCAACTGCATGCAAAAGAGACGTACATAATCACATGCTTTATTTGCACATACAAACCAGGGACATTTTCAGCAGCATCTCCAGGCTGGGCCTTTTATATGCACAGCTACCTGGTTTGAATGTGTAACCATGAGAGTTAAGGATGTACAGTCAGGTGGAAGCAAGCACATCATTGCCTATTAAATTATTTCACAGCACCCCAAAGAAGCAAGTGATCATTATTCTCCCTCTTTTATGGATGGGAACAGTGAGAGAACTTCCTGACATGCCCAAAATCACAAAGGGAGTCTGAAGCAAAGACAGGTTTTAGAGCCGTGTCTTCAGGGTCTTGCTCCAATGACTCCGCTGCAAGGCACGTGTGCCTGCTCTTCGCTCTAACATTTCATAGAATATGCTTTTGAGAACACTGATTCATATGGCTTTTTCTCGTCTCAGTGAGATTGAAAAAAATGAGATTGTCCTCATTAAATTCTCACTAGTTTAATGGGCAATCTAATAGTGAGAGAACGCAGACTATGAAGTTCTAAATACCATTGCAATTCAGTACATTTTGAAAGAAATAAGGCTGAAAGATGAGAGGAAATTATAGTTCTTTTTGTCTTCCTCTGATCTCTGCAGATGAATGGCGTGTGGCATTCCTGAGCAGCGGTAAGGGCTCAGCCCAGGCTTGTGCAGAGATAAGCAGTCTGCCCTGTACTGTGGCTCCTGCACCAGTCCCTGATGCTGCCCAGGGCCTCCACCGAGAACTTACCAGGGTTTAACTACATGCTACCTTAGGAAAGAGGCTGACAGAACAGGTAATCCTCCAAGAGAGCTTTAGCAAACCTATGAAATCACCTTGAACCTGCCCCAGAGCCGTCTCTCCAGCTGGCATCACAGGGGTAGGCAACACATCTTACCTGTGCCGTTGCTGCCGTGCCTTTGCTGGTGATGCAAGGATTTAAGCTCAGGACAGGGAACTCCTGGGCTTCAGACTTGTGTGACTCCAGGCAGCTCTGCCTTTGCCTGATCATCCCAGTCTGATAGAGCGATTCCTCAGGAATCCTGTGGGAACAGTGTGAAAACAACATCCCTAGTCTCCCAGGCACACAGACTACTCAAAGGGAGGCTCAGCAGGGGCAAAGAGGGTGCAGTTGCACCATTTCACCTTCAGAAAATGAGAGTGCTAAGATTTATTACAATACTGAACCACTGAGAGAAGTACATGGACAGGGACACTGCAGAAGCAGCACTCAGAGATGGATGGTTGGCCTTTCTAGGAGAAAAAAATTAATAACACTGCACAAGGCAAACAGGAGCAAGGAATAGACTGTGAGCAGGCTGAAGGTCAGCCTTCAGCTTACAGGAGTGGGGAACTTTATATCAAACTGCCATAGAGCCCTGCCATCCCCTGTGAATGCTGCTGTGCAATGCTACACATGGCAAAAAGCAAGAAAACAGCTATAAATCATTTTCACACTGTGATTCTGCACTCAGCCATTGCACCAGTAGGTCTCTGGAGGTATCTCCAGAACCTCTGCACCCTTTCTGAGCATGGCTCCTGATAGAGACTGGAGACATGCAAATTCATGAAGCGTTCCATATTTTTTATTTTGTCCTGCTCTGGCGGGGAAGTTGGACTTGATGATCTCCAGAGGTCCCTTCCAACCCCTAACATTCTATGATTCTATGAACAGATGCAATGGTTTCTGGAGTAATTTTGGTGACTCAAAGGGATCTGTACAAAAGCAACTGTGGAAGTGCATACTAAGCAAAGCATTAGGCTAGGAGTAAGGCACAGCCACCTGAAAACAGGTCTTAAACTCCTAGAGTAGATGGTTCCACATCAGAGAAGTCCTGAGTATCACAGAACACTGTGAAAGGACTATAAATTAGTTTCTTGTTTTGTAAGCACCAGTCATTAAGGACTGAAACAAGGTGGATTTTCCACTTTGGGATACTTTTGAAAGGAAAACTGGCTCTTTCCCAAAACCACATGTTCTGCAGCATGGGCAGGAGGATACCTGAGGAAGCCCCAAGAGCTAAGAAAAATAACTGGTGCTTTGCCCCTCCCCAGCCCTGCAGCAAAGAGTCTATAAGAGTGCCTAGAGAAAGCAGGATCACAAACAAACCATGTCACGCTGAGCAAGTGTGAGCTAAAGACTGGTGAAGATCACACATCCATACCGAAGTTCAGGATAAACATTTTCCAGGTACCACTTGAAGCTGTGGCATTTCAACCTCTTCCGCAGCTCCACTCTGCTCTGGATGCTGTGGGAAGAAAATACCATAGGGATACAATGGAAATCATGAAGGTGAGACCCAACACACCAAAAAGGGAGGCTGAGAGAGACCCAACAGATATGCACAGACAGCAAACACAAAAGCATCAGCAGCTCTGTTTTCTGCTCTCTTCTACATGAGCTTGGGTGGTCATTTCGATCTCTCTTTGAAGTCTCTTTGGAGGTCTCACTTGGCATGATGGCATATTGCTATTTTAACAAGGAGCCTGGAGTTTGGTGGATGAAAAGGCTGATGGAAAAGTACAGTCATTAAAAATTATTAGTAAAAAAAGTATCCTATCTCCTATATGCAATAATCATTAATGTAATACATTAATATAGTAGGAAATTAATATACACTATTGTGTTACTCTTAGTTTACAGGACCACAAAAGGCCTTGATTTCCAAGAGCACCTAAAAATGCCTTAAAGTCAGCAGAAGTTAATCACACAGCGAAATACTTTCTTTCCTTCATTAACCAGGGCAAAATTTCTGCTGAGGGATCTTGCTGCAAAGTGACATTTTCCAAACTCCAGCCCCTCCCTGGGCCAGCCATAGAGCTGTTATCAGCTGGCATTTACAGAGCAGTAGGAAGCCTCCAGTACCTTCCCTTTGCATAGGCTATCTTCTTTACATCCTCATGTATTTAGCAGGACAGACCTGTTACTTCATTTGGTGCTGATGGATGGCAGGAGGATATGAAATCAGTGGAAATAGGTTAGTCACCAGGACTTCAATTTATTTATCCTGGAGACTGAAGAGTAGCCACAAGGAGTTTGGGTTTGGACTTGGAACTCCCTGTGGCGCAAAGAAAACTTTCTAAGGAAAGGAAGAGCACCTGAAAATGAGAAATTAACACAAATACTAACAGTTCTGACAGGGAGGTGATTCTGACTGTTCACAGAGTGAACAGCAAACTCCCTGCATACAAAGCACTTGGTCCTTTTCAGTAAAGCCTTATCAGGCCCCAGATTTGATGATTTTCTTGCCCCTCAGCTGCCCCTTCTGTCAGACCTCTCCCTGCCAAACTCCACTCTGGGACCAGAAGTACTCGCCAAGGGCAGGACATAGATAGAGGGGGGTCTTCCCCCACCTCCATTCGGTTCACTCACTGTGATAAACTAGTAGTGCATATAAACTAGCTGTTTATATGTTTCATTGCTGTGCTCATAGCATCTGCCTACCATTAGCATTTAATTGAGCGTTACTACAGAAACAATGCAGGCGGGTTTCTGCAGCACGGCAACGTCACCATGAGCACCCACTGCAGCAGCCAGGGCACAGGCAGCAGAGAAAGACACTTACTTTCCGTAAGGCCTCCCTTGGGCTGCGGGACGAGCTGCGTAGTAGTACTGCTTGAACTCATCCATCCACACCTCCGCGGTGCGTTTTGTGTTTCTGAAGGAGGCAATGAAAAAGAGGTGAAGCCAAAGGTGACGTTCTCTAAAATACATCAACTAATCCATCCTGGTCTCCTCCCATCCTCTTTGGCTTTGCCCAAACCATCTTTGAGCCAGCCCACCCTTCATGAATAGAGAAGGTACTTCTCCTCCCCATTACTCCAGGGACCAAACACAACAGGCTAAAGCTTGGGGGAAGAACTCAAACTCCATTGGATGCTTTGCATCCACCAGACTCAGAAGTGAAGTTTTTCTTATGCATCATCTCCCAGGCAGTTGTGCCTGGGGTTTTACTCTGTGGCTGGGATGGAGCTCTGAGAAGTGGAGCAAAATTTGCCAAAGGTTGAAGGCAAGTATTTCCTTTGTGTCAATCCTGTATGGACTCTTCTGCTTTGCACTCCTGGATTTCACTGAGGCAAATCTCAGCATTCAAAACTTAAGAGAAACCACCCCAGCCACAGTGCTGTAGCATAAATGCCAGTCTTTCATATTATCTAGGCATCTGCAGAAGGTTTATGAATCTCAATAAATCTTCTGTTGGCTTGAGATGGCCCTAACTCTCCTTGAGCCACGTCCTTCTGCCTATCCCTGCCTGGGTTAGGGGAGTCCTCCAAGCTCCTGCTCCAAGGCAGGCTAGTGCCTCTATGCTGTTGCTGTCACATCACTAAGCTGCAGGCTCTGGATCCAGCCAAGCCCCACGTGGCCAGAAAAGGAGACAGGCCTTATGTAAAGCCAGCACTATATGGAAACCTGAGCTGTTTCTTGCACTGAAGTAGAGGCTGTATAGAAAAAAAATCAATATCTTGCAGAAAGGTGGAGATATTTTTTGCTAACATCTCTTTTTAAACAGAGGTACCACATAGCATCAGGTTGCCAGAACCTGCTTCTCCTCTCAGCCTATATACTATAACATTAAGTTTAAGGCTCATTACTAAAATCCCACCTCCTAATGCCTACAGATATGTTTCTCCAGATCACTTTTCAGTCCCTTGCTGACTCACAGTGCTTCTTCCTCTCACTTTAAGGCCACTGCAACAGCCTAAATGCTCTTGCTCAAGAGATGCTTAAGCCACATTGTCTACATCTGTATCTAACCTCCTCCAAAGTGCAGGGTTTTCTATCTGGCTTCCTGGCCTTATCTGGGTTTATAAGAAGCGTGGCGATAAATGCTGAGGCTCAAACCTAGACGTTGATCCAGACCTCCCCAAGGTCCCCAGGTGCCTGAGGTGCAGCCAGAAGAGCTGTACCCATTCAAGCTCCCCTTGCTCCTTCTGCAGGTAATGCAACGCAGATGCTACCTTTTCATTCAGGGTTGTAGCAACTCCAACAGTAGAGATTTTGCCACATCTCAGCCTCTTCTGTAGGAGTCTTATTTCACTACTAAAAGCAAGAGCTCTCCTCACGACTCTCAAATCTGTGCCTTCCTCCTTGATGCCAGCAACACCCTGTGCCCCTCACTGCCATCTTTTTGAAGTGACATGCCAAGGTCCCCTTCCTGCCCCACACGCTGTGTGGCTGGAAATTGCATATTAGGTATAACCAGGAGATGTCATTTGCACTCCCCCAGGTCATTGTCTCATGCAAAGTGTGGGGAAGCTGCAGAGAGCCTGGGGCAGTGGTAACCCTGCTGCAGGCAGCTGGGTCTTCACAAATACTGCCGGCTCTTTATAACACTGGGAAAGCCACACTAAAAGGAATGCTTGGTGTGTAAACACACACAAATGCAGTTTAGCTGAGAAATAACCCTGCATTAAGTATAAGTGCCCCCAATGTTTTTCTCTGTCATTTACTTAATGGGTAACCTTCAGCCTCATGCTCTAAAGGAGGAAGAAATCCAGCCTAACTTCACTAGCTGCTCCCAGCACCTTTCCGATGCTGATTCCTGCTTCTGGACTACCTTCTTCCTTGCCTGCTGTTTCCAGGATCTTGGCCCATTTCAGCCAGATGGTTCAGTACCTGATTCTGTCTCTGTTCCTGCATGTGAGGACAGATTACCTTCTTCTGGGATGCCCCAGCCAGCAAGGTGTGGCCCACCACTGCCTCTGCTTGAGAAGCAGCACAAGCCTGGAGGCAAAGCTGCCCTATCCAGCACACTGCTCTGCTCCTCTCTCCAAGAGGCATCGGGAACAAAATTTTCTGGTTCAGCTGAGCCACACTCAGCCCTCAGTTGAGGTCATTGGGTACTGACAGGCATTGCTGGCAGGCTGATTTCAGGTCATTATAAATGTGTTCTAGCAGCCTTAGGGTCTAAACCATTTGCTGTTATGGTAGCTAGTGCTCAGGGACATGCTGGGGTCATCCCTCCATTTCTGTGCTGATGAAAGGTACCATATGAGTGCTCTATTTCTGTCATATTCTCAACACCGCAGAAATCCTAAGGGAGAGTCTTACTGACTTGCATTTTCTTCAGCTCAAGAGATTCCCGCCCAGGGATATTTCAAAGTTTTCCAAACAAACTTTCCTCCTCGTCTTCTCTGCTCCCTCCCAGTACCTTATTCTGCTTCACAAAAACCAAGCAAGCACAAAACACCTACTTAATGTATGTATTGGCATTTCCCTCTGGAAAGACGTATGGGTGTTTCTTCCGGAAGACGTGTCCAACACGGCTGCAGGGTATAATTTCCAGGCTCCCTCCACACATCCACACACGGAAAGAGATTTCTATAAGAAAAGCAGCTTCAGCATTTTGTCTTTCTGTCCTAGAGCAGGCTGGATCCTGGTGTTACTTCTCACTTCATCCTCTACCACATTAAACTGGGGTAAATCAATTACGAGAGGGGCTTTCCTGTAGGCCCAACTCCCTTAAAAGCACATTTCAAAGCTACTTGCGATCTGTTTGATGTCAGTGCACTTGAAACCTGTCTATTCTAGCACAGCAGGTGCTATCACAATGGCAAGAGCAAGACGGTAAGTAGGTCCCTTTTCATGCAGCCCCGCTTACACAGCAGAATCATCTTGCCAGTTTTGTGCTCCCTTAATTACTTCTGCACTGCCTATTTCAGAGTCACTTCTCTCCAAAGGGCTGTCAAGTTCACTAGCAGAGGCCATGAATTCTGTTTATTAATCACTACAACTGTCATTATCTTTATGAATCCACCACTGATTCTGCGAAGTGAACAGAGAGCTGTGCATTCATCACCTGTCTCAAAATGGAGAGGAGCTTACCCTGCCCAGCACATACTCTGAGCCATGAGTGCCAACATCGCAGGCCAACAAGGCACACACCTTCACACGAACAAAGGTTAGTGATGGGAGGAAGTATCCCAAAAACATCTGGATAAACTGTCACTATGGGAAATGTCTCCCAGTTGCCACAGTCTGCTCTCTGGCTGGTCCATCGGACACTTCTGGAAGAAAACAAGCCTGTGGCACAATTGACATCAGAAGTTATGGGACTCTTGGCAGGGAGCTGGATTAAATCCTAGCTGGCAAGGTAGGACGGGTGAGCAGAATGGCTGATCTAATGGGTCCATCTGGTCCTAACGCCTGTGAAGCTATGAATCTGCAGCTATATCTGCAGCTAAGCAGAAAGTCATGCTTAGATAGAATCAGCATGGAAAGGAAATGAAATTAAAAAGAAAAGGATTCTGCACTTGTTCGCATCCTATTTTATCATCTGTTGACAGTACGGAGCTACACGTAGCATATATTTAGTCCAAAACTGTAAATTCCTCTTCACTCCCTTCCCCCACTTTTAACTACAGAAGTCAGGCTGGAGGCCACAGATCATCTTCGCAAGCCCACGCTCCTGGCAGTCCCCTCACATATGCCAGCACAAGGATGACTTGTCCTCAGGTTGGATGTTGGCAAGACAAGTGCCTGTGGCAGTAAAGCCATTAGAGCAGCATGGACAGGAGTCTTCCTCCTCCTCCGCTGCCAATCCACAAAGCTGCCAACTCTCCAAAAAACAACTCACAGCTTCAAGGAGCAAAGGAGAATTGGAACCCGGACCTCCAAACCCACCTACTCTCAGCACATATGTCTCAGCCACAAGGAGCACTTCACTGCAGAGGCAGGAGCTACCTTCACATTGCTCCCATCCCTGCACACAGCACACCCACCTGCTCCCAAGCTGATGCTACCGGGATGCTGGCATAGCCACAAAGCCCTCTCCCTTTGATGCACAGGTCCAAATTTCAAGGCTTGAGCCTGTGCCCAATAGCTGGCCCTGGCAGCAGGGCCCAGCAAAGGCTGGGGTGGGAAAGCACACTGGGGAGAAGGATTTTTTTTCTGGAAATCCCCTTCCTTTCTCTTCACTGCTGTTTACAGGCAAGAGCTGCAACAGCAGCTGGAGCCTCACCACTTTCCCCAGTGCTGGATATTAACAGTCCAATAAAACGTGCCCTTGTGCCGTGTCCTGGTGCTATATTGGGAGAAACCTTAATCACAGCTGCAGGGAAATGAGATTACAGCAGGATGTGGCTGCTCTAAGCTGCCACACTGGGTTCCCGGAGCTGTGGGGCAGCAAGTGGCTGTTCCTCTGGTTTGTCAATGTGTCACAGCACTGGCCACACTGCCAGAGCTGCTCTGTAAATCACAAGGGTGCCTGATAAAGAGGGACAATCAGCTGAGCAGCTGTGAACCACAGGGTGGCTGCCACGTCGTGGCGCCTTCCCCTCTTCTGGCCCTTCTGCTCAGCCTGGGAGAAGAGCAGCTCCCTGAAGTGCTGCAAGGGAAAGACTTGCACTGTTCAGTCCTTTCTCACTCTAATTTAAAGCCTAATAAAGAGGTAGTTTGAGGTGATCCCTGTGAGTTGAGAACTGCAACAAGAACACGATGCTAAGATGGTGAGGAGTCTGAGCTCTCTGCTTCAGACACATTGCACTTTGCAGACCCTGCTCCAGTCCCAGCAGAAGCAATTAAAGCACAGGTTTCAGCAGGTAAGGACAACCCATGGAGCCATTTTTGGCAGCTAACAAACAAAGGGTCCAGACAGGCAGCTGAGGGAAAAATGCCTTGGGAGGAGGTAAACAGAGACACCAGTGAAGGCATGGCATGGGCCCAGCTCAGAGGAGCAGGAACTGACAGCGTGCTTCACCTGACCCTTGAGAGGTCTCCAGAGCGGGTGGTCCCCCCAAGCAACCCACAGAAGAGATGTCAGCAGTATGTGTTGGGTTACACTGGGTTTGGCCTTAGCTTGGCAGAATACCTTTAGCGTTCCTTGCTGGCCTGCAAGGCCTTCTCATCAATTAATCTACAAGGGATTAAGTAAATTGAAGAAGTAAAACACCTACAATGTTCTCCTCCTAACCCAAACACATTTGCTTTTGTTTTGCCTGAAGTATCCAGCCCCCTCTAGCTGTCCAGTAAATAACATTAAAGGCAACAGTGATGCTCCCCAGGACCAGAGTCCTGCATCCCCTCAGGACTACGCTGCCAGAGAAAGCACCAAGTGCCCAAAATGAGCAGCTACTTAATGAGCTCCTGCTCTCTGTCATCTGCCCAGCACTGACCAGGGCCAGCAGGGTCACAGCTGCCCTTGCCCCTGTGCAAAGGAGAGGTGGGACATGCTGCCCTTTCCTGCTGTGCTTGCAGGAGATGCAGTGTTGAGCTGGGCATGCTGCTGCTCTTGGGGCGATGGGCAAGATGGGATCTGCCTTGCTGCTCTGCAGACCTGCGCTTTTTTGTTGCAGTGTCACATCAATGCCCAGAGGCAGCATCACACCCTCCAACACAGCCAAGGCATGTTCCTTGGGAACAGCCTCCCAGGGCATGGCCAAAGTAAGGGAAACATCATGCTCTGTAGGATGGGCCATAGCCATGTGTGGAGCACACCACATGCTGTTGCAGGGCATCAGACAAGCTGCCAGGATGGAGCTTCCCTGGAGGGCAGGCTGCCCTGTCACTGTTCATCTCCCGGGAGCAGCTCGGGCTGGATGCTGTCAGAGACAAGGAGTGACAAGCAGAGACAGACAGCAGATCAGGCACAGCATGGCAGTCCCTCTCCTCCTGTCTAGTTCCCTTCTTAAATGCTTTGTTTGGGCCATTGATCCAGCGGGGGAGGCAGGAGGGATGCCACTCCTCTCCTGGGTTTCCTCAGAGCCACCCCACTCAGAGAAGCAGATGCTTTGGGTCAATCCAGTGGCAAGACACCCACCCACAGAGAACAAGCATGAAGGAGTGAGAACCTACTGCATAACAAGATATAAATAAAATATGCTAGAGGAAAAAGGCATATGAAGGAAACAACAGTGCCAAGCAGCGGATGGGTTACTGCAAGGCAGCAGCATCTGTTCGCTTGGATGACTGACAGCATCGCTGTATGTGTTAAGACACAAGATCCTTCCTTCCTTGCTAGCCATACTCCCCAGAGGTGTGAGCTATTAAAGCCATGTTCTGATGTCTCCTGACATTGAGTGCCTCCCCCTTCTTTCATGGATACAGCCTATTGCTCTGGTCTGCAGCATCACTACAGCTTCAAAGGGAGAACAGTCCAGCCTGATCCAGCTCCACTTGACATGGGGGACAAGGGACAGGCTGTAACTCTTTCATGTGCCCTCTCAAGTCTGCATGCAGGAGATTTCATAATGCCCGTCTTGCCCCATGATAACTGGCAGAGGTGACTGAATCTAGGTCAGCTTTTTTTTTTTTTTTAAAATGCAGAAAACGTGACAGTGTCAAGGAGAGCATGGCTGTGCTCGGCCATTTAGTGATACAGGAATGGATAAGCAGCCATGTTACTTTGCCATTTGCTTGCAGCATGATGATGGAGCTACTGTTTCAGGCACTCTGCAAACACAGGGAGGCACTGATGCCTCAGTTCACATCTTCAAATTGCTGTTGCTCAAAAATGGAGTAAGACAGGTCTTTGGTTTATTAATGAGAAAATAAGATCAGGAAGGAATAGGAGGGTGTGTGTGGTGTTGTCTCATCTGTTGGTAACATTGAAGCTGAAAACCCTGTGGTTTAGGGTATTTACCCATAGGAAATCAAAGCAGCACAGAAGGCAGGGAGTCCTGAGTACCAACAATTGCTCCTTTCCCATTATTCATCATTATTGGATCCCTTACTCACCTGAGACCATAACCGACTAATCTAAGTGAGGGAAACCATGCAGAGCACTCAAAGCGAAGTCCAAAATTATCTTTTATCCATCTGGCATGACTCAGGAAGAGAAGCCAACACAGCAAAGCATAGGAGGAAGATGAGTGAGTGACTCACCAAAGTTCTCCCCACCCCAGATGTCCATGGCACTGTCGTACTTCCCCAGGTGGTTGAACCAGGCTTTGTCGATCACAAACAGCCCCCCGGCAATGATGGGAGTCCTGCAGAATGGGTAAGAGAAGAGGGAACATGCTCTGAAACACTGTTGCAGCACCCGGATGCACAGAAGCAGCCCTTACCTTTGCTGCCTCTTCCACGTCAGGACATTACCTATGTATCTCCTTCTCACCAAACAAGGACAATGCACCTCAAAAAGCATCTGAGCCTTTCTTTCAGCTGCCTTGGTATTTTGCTGTCAATCACAAACTGCCTGGCACTTAATGACTGGCTAATGCACCCGCCAGCACAGCTCCTACAAGCCCAAAGTTCACAGCCCTGATTGTAGGCTTCAGCATCAAAAATGCACTTAGCACCCAGGGTGTTATTCACTCAGACGGGCTTTTTGCCTGGAGCCAGCCTATTAAGAACACCATTCCACTGGGGAGGGGAAGGCAGAGCCAATTCAGAAGGGCTTTTTAAAAGCCATCACTAGCTGTGTGATCTTTATTTCAAAACAGGGTTATTTTTCGTTCTTTGGATTAGCTGTGAAAACTGCACAGAGAAGGTCTGTGGAGGAAGGGGGGTGCAGACCCAGAAGAGAGCTTGAGGAGGCTCGCCACTTGCTGGCACAAGTCCCATCTCCATTCTATTGCAGACAGTGTGGATGCCTTAGTGTAGGCTTGGGAGGAGCTGAGTGCTTTGTCCAGGCTAGTCTCTGCACTGCCCTAAATGGCAGGACAACCAGGAACACAAGGTGAGCCTTTGGGAAGCCAGCAAGAACCCCTGTTAACAACAGCATCCTAAAGAGAAGCAGTGCTTTGCTCTCCTGCGAGCTTTCTGAAGCCCTGAGCTTCCCCTAATACTTGGTCTCCTCCATGCCACACATGCCAGCGCCTCACAGCTGGGGATGCAGGCACCAGCTCTAGGCTTGCTGCCAGGAGAGATTTTCAGCAGAATGAAGGAATCCCTCCATCCCATGCCACGAGGACAGATGGCATCTCTCCCGTTCAGTTTCACTTACCTCTCCTGCACATCTTGAATTTCAGAGGAGCCTTCAGTGAGGTTGAGAAGAGCAGCACTGATTTGGAAAGGCTGGACTAGACATCACATTTTTATCAAATGGGCTGAGGGCACTGCCTTAAGTTGAGAGAAGCAGGAGTCTAGAGCACTGGGCTTTTTCCCTAACTATTAGCCTTCTTAGCACTACCAAAACACAAATAACTATCAATATACCCCTTCTACCTTTGTAGCACCCTCAGGCTTCAGTGTTGGACATGAAGCTGTACTGCAAAATCCAAGTTAGCCAGGAGCTCGCCATAGGTATTAGAAGTTCAGAGCTGTCCTGGAAGGAATATCACACTGCTATGGTGCACAGTGACACCCGTGAGGTCAGATGAGATGCCTGTTCTGCCCCACATTCCTCACGTGCCTCCTTTCCCCTCTTGACTTACTTAATGGGTTCGGTGGGATCAAGCCGTTTGGCCTTCTGCTCTGGGGAAAGCTGCTCCCACTTGAAATGCAGGCTCCAGTCAAAACCTAAAACCAAAGTGGAGAAGTACCATAGGGAAATTAGAAATGAGTATGGATTAGGAGGCAACACAGGCTGCAGAAGCCCTGTTCAATCGAGTATGTTCCCCACTTTCAAATGACTTAAGCCATGGAGATGCAGCTTTTGGGAGAAGAGTCCAATGACTAACATATTTTACTGTTGCATGCGAACCAGAAATAACATATTGCACTACAATTGCGAAGTCAAGCCTTCCAAAGGCAGGAAAAGTCAGAATTAAAGCTGCTGCTGAAGCCTCACTTTGTCCCCTTGTGCACACAGACACACGCTCTGACAGATATTGCATGGTACAAATAGCACAGGCATACTAATAAGCACTACAGTGACATCCTCCGTTTGTTGCCTAGACATCCCCCACCTCCTTTTGTCGGCAGCCTGGCTTTCAGTTCTGCCAAGGGTGGCTTCGGCATGACCCTTCTTTCCTGCTTGACCGCCTTATCCACTGTAGCAAACACCATTCCTCACGCCACACTTACCTGTCTCTAAAATAGCCTGAAAACAGCCAGCGGGGAGCACTGAACGGTACTAATGTGCTTCTTGCAAGATAGCGGGAGTCAGTGGCGTGGTGTGGCGAAGAGCCACCAGCTCCTCGGGCCAGTGTATGTTCACCCCATGGGATGGATGCCCATGGGGCACACACACGGCTTGGACTTACCTCCTCTGAGGTCTGAGGAAGCTGCTACATAGGCAAAAGTGTCCAAGTTGATGATGTCAATAACAGGGCTGACTACTCGGGTGGAATCCTGGAAAGCAGAAGCAAAATGACCCATGACTTCAGACCACATCACTCAAACTGGTCAAGAAAGGGATGCTCTAAACTCCTGGAGATACCAGGTGGCTGGAAATCTTGGTGTCAGGTTTGCCAGGGACAAGAGCCCATCATTGGCTTCTCCTCCTCACCCATCACATCAGTTCAACCAAGGCATTAATGGCAGCAGCACCAAGTGGCAGAAGTATTGTTAGGAGCCTGGGAAGGCAAGAGGACTGTGTGCTGCTGTGCCACTGAGCTAGCATCTCTCACCAGCTTTGGCTTCACCTGCTGTCTCTCCCTCAGCAGGCTGTGCGTGCACTCAGCACCGAACTCGCTGGATGCAAAGGTCTATCTGTCTTTTGCAAATTGACCAATGTATTCCCTTTCTCCCCTGCCCTTAAATTCTTCTTACTGGATTTCAGAAGCCAGGCGACAATCAGGCAGTTGGAATTACAGAGGGAAAACACAGGCAGTCAAGCACCTTAAATACAGGCATTTTTAAAATGTGCAGACCATGGGGATAAGTTAGTTTTGCCAAAGGTGTGAGAGAGTTAACAAAAAAAGACCTGAATTATTTTAAATAGTTGTTGGTGGTTTCATTAACATCTTGTTATGGGCAAAGAGATTATACAAACAGTTAGGAACAAAAATATCTACAGGAGGAAGAGACTCTAACAGCTTTCACTGGTCTCTTATCTCCCTTTTTCTCTTCAAAAATCCCAAACTCCAATTATAACTAAAACTTCAAGCTTTTACCCTCCCCAGATCAAATAATTTTTCACAGCCACACAAAGGAAAGCATCTGAGCACACATGGGGCTCGGAAAAGACTTTGTTTTAGAAATTAGCCCTAACAAAGACATATTCAAATGCAGCTGTAGGACGAAGCAACCAAAGACCATGAGCTGGAAGCTGGACTAGAGTTCGGATTTTCCAAATAAGCATGACAAATGCTTGGTATTTCCATAACAACATCGAGTCACGTACCACATGGAGAAACTCAAGTCACATCCAAATGCGATGAGCCTTTCAAATCCATCATAGCTTCTGCATAGTGTCCCCCAAACTGCCACAGCTCAATATAGCCAAGCATCCTTTAGTTGCCTGAGGGTAGGGGAAAGGTTTTAAACAAAGCATCTATCTGCTTTGTGTACTGAACGTTGCAGGGAAAGGATCGTATCTAGTCATTTAAAAATTGCCTCTCAAGCATCTTACTGGTGAGCACTTCTAACAAGCCCATGCTCATCCCCAGTTTCAGTTCCACACCTATACTCATTGCACGGCATAACTTCTTGCAAGAAAATCCTCTTGACCTCTTGTCTGAGTGCATGACTGCAGAGTGCCAGCAGCCTGCAGCAGTGCAACCTTCTCCCTGCCTCACTTTCCGTGACGTGTCATTGCGACATTTATATTTATCCAGCTTTCACGAAGGTCTCTCTGACCCTCAACAGAAAAGCACAGCATGCTCAACAGCACACTGCTGTTGCTATGATTTATTTTGGGTTGAGCACCAGATCTTGTTATAGGCAGTTTCACCTTTCATTTTTTTTTATACCCTCCCGTGCCATTGTTGTTATTAACAATACCCAAATCTTCAAATTCTCTTTCACATGAAATTCTCAAAAACCTGAGAATGCATTTTTCCAATGCACTTTTCAAACAAACCAAATTATGGAACTAAACAGGAAAAACCTCTGAAAATGGTCCTGAAGACATCAGATACATTTCAATGTTGTTAAAGGACCTTGACTGCAGCTTGCCTCCCAGTTTCGACATCATGACCTTGTAATGGTCACCCAAAAGGGCCATGGTTGCTCCTCTGGCTTTGCAGCAGCATCAGGCAAGGCGAGAGGGTGAGGTTGCCCCTCACCTGCCTCCCTCTGCCCCAGAAGAGCATCAGATTGGGGAGGGTGCTTGAGCTGGAAGTGGGAGGTCACCATCCACTGGTTCATCCCAGTTCCACTTGCAAATCCAGTTTGGAGGCAAAAAGAGCTTATGCCCATGCAGTCACAGTCATACATTCATAAACATGGCAGTGCAAAGCACCTGCTATCGCTGCCACTTCTTGGGACATGCACCCTCATGAGCATGGGTCCAAGACTACCCAGAGCCCCGTCTTCCCTCCACACCCCACCACTTCCTCTTAGACTTTCTAGTTCTGCTTGTTTCCAAACCCACATGCTAGGCATGAATGGCCCACACCCAAAGGTGAGTGTGGGCCTGAGGAGGGTGCCATCAGCTGCCCGGAAAGCTCAGTGTGGTGCTCAAGGGGCATCTTCACATGTGTCCATGCAAGTGCGTGGTGGCACACACAGGCTTCAGCGTTTCCCACCATGGAATAGATGGGAGTAGATGCTCTGCCCAAGAAAATAAGAGAGAAGCAATGCATGGGATGTCTGGTGGTGATGAGAGCCAGTCACTGCTCCTTTGCTTGAAACTTAAATCACATTAACTCAGAGCAGACTGTTCTTAGGAGTAACAGTACGAAAACGCTCTTTCCAGGCAGCTAATCTTCACCGAAGCTATCAGACAGATGAGCCACCTCTTTAACACAGCCTGAAGGTGGCAGCAGTAACATTTCATACACTTCATTGATCAATATTTTAACCCTGATGGAAAGGATGGGTACGGTGGGCCTGGGGAGGAGGAAATTGAGGACTCTTTGCCCTTACCCTGCAGCCTTTGCAAGCTGTTAAGAAGCAAGCAAGCAGGACCTCACTTGCTTTGCAAGCCCCTCAACCATCTTCATATCAAGTCTCTCCCTTGCTGCCTGGGCTGCAAGACACTGGGCAGGTTAAGAGCAGCATGAGGAGCAGTGCAAGCTTACAGACTGCCTTACTTGCAGCCAGAGAAAGATTTAACCCAGAAAAGCCAATAAAGAGAAGTTTGGGGAGGTGACATGCATTTGATGCTATATTCAGACCACGATGCAGGGAAACTCCTATGCTGATGTCACACGTAGCATCCACATTCACCTGCCCCACAGGTGCTGAACACGGGGCACAGTCCTGGAACTGCACAGGAAGGCAGCTCTGCCTGCTCCCTTCCTGCCACCACCGCTGCCCTTCTCCTGCCAAAACACATCAAAAGCTCTGCCTGGGAAAGAGGCAATGGCTCTGGATGTTCCTCACTGAAATACAGCAGGGCTTTGGCAGAGAATAAGAAATTCCTGCCTTAAAAAAGCTCAGAAGAACAACCGATGCAGTAAATTTAGTGGTGAATCCCACCCTGAGTCAGGCCAGCTACGAGGCTCAAGCTGGGTATCCTCGCACATGTTCTCGTAATTCCACTGGAGCTGCGATCAATAATATGAAAAGGCCACTTTCATTATATTACCATTTATCAGCAGCACTGTGGTCCAGCCTGCAAACTGAGGTTGGGACCTCTCCAGCGCTGGTTGCATTATGAGCACCAGCAGCACCAACTGCCCTCTCCCACCACAGAGGGACATGACCTGGTGATGGAACCCCCTTCTCCCTGTCCCATCGCTGCTGAGCACAGGGGATGCACAGCCCCACCAGCACAGCTATCATGTATGGAGGTGTGAAAAGCAGGACACCTTGGATGAGGGGTACTGTGAATACCAGCTGAGCAGGTTTCTCCATAACCTGTCTTGGCTTCCCCTTGCTTGTCAGCTACCCTTATTTCAGCATAATTCGTTAGTTTTAAAATTGCCGAGTAACAAATACTAGCAATCAGGAGCCAGTGGTGTAGCAAGGGTGAAGGAACATGGCACAACAAAGGGAAAGGACCGTGTGTCTGTGCCAGAGCTGAAGGCTTCATGCCCTGCACCTTGCCAGCAGGTCACTAGCACAGAGCTCCCTCTGACTCAAGTGACGAAGTGCCAGGAGCCTCTGTGCACACGTCTGGTGAGAGAGCTGCCACTGGCGAAAGGTGAATGTCATTGTCTGCTCTGAAATCAGCAGAATTTAAATCCTATTAAATCAATTTATTAGCGCTTAATTTGCATGAAATTAAATTCGGCCCCTATTCAAGGAGCCATCACTCCCTTAAATCATTAGCTCTGAGCATTTTACATGAGCCTAATTAAAAACTCTGCTGGAGCACTGCCCACGTACTCCCCTTTCACCACTCAACCCGTGCTTGCCGGTTAATGCCCCACTACCCTGGAAGGCACCTTGTCCCACCCACCCACATGCTTTCCCAGTCAAGGAGACAACTCCACCTGGCTGCTGGGTGAAGGAAAACCAGCAAAGGCCACTTTTCTCCTCAGAAGCTCATCTCTTTCTTACATGGATACCTGCATACAGTTGGTTACAGTTGGGTGGTCAAGCCCATTGAGAAGGAAAAGGAGATGGACATCAGCAGTGCATCCCCTGAGGGTGGCTCTGGTCTCTCAGGAGCACTCACCTCTTTGATTCTCTGCAGCAGAGGGAGCAGCCAGTCCTTATTCACCTCGCAGTGACTGTCAAGGAAGGTCAGGACTCCTGCTTGGGCCATATCTGCCCCTCGGATTCGCGATCGGATCAGACCTGTTCAGGGACACACTACATCAGCTGCTGCCCAGATGGATGGACAACGTCCCCCCTGTGCTCCTCCAGTATGGTCTCCTGCACTCATGCATCTCCTGATCTGTGACCCATCTAACTCCCACAGTTCAGGTTCACTGCCTCCATTCCAGCGCTGCAAGGCACATGAACTGTTTCCCAAGGTCACCAACACAAATAAATGGCTCCACCAAGATTAATGATTTATAGCATTTATGCCAATCCTTAATTTGCGCGATTATTTCTGGTGTCACCTTCTGGGGCAAAATACGACTCAAAATGCTCCCACAACCCCCTGCAGGTAATAGATCTAACATAGACCGAAGTCAGTGGAGAATGGGCCAGGGGAGTTTAGGGTGGGATCACCTCATGCCAGAACTGTGCTTTTCTTAGCCTGCTGACTTTCCCTCGCTGTGCCTATGTCTGTGTCCCAGTGACCCCTAGATCTCTCTCCCACCCTGGGGGCTCTGCTGATCTGCAACTCAATGAGAATGCAAGGCAAGAGGGTTGGCTCTCGAGGTGCTAAGAGCCCACCTGGCTCACCAGGGCCCTGATGATGAATTTCAAGTCCTTCAGAGCTGGAGATGGATTGCTGCATGTGCTTGTGAGAGAGAAAAATCAACAAAGAGGGAGGTCACAGAAAACAGCTGCATGCATGGATTTCACACCGGACTCTTTGACAAAATCACTGCTCTTAAAGATGTTCTATGACTATTTATACAGGAGTCAACTGGTTTTCCAAAACTCCTCCTGCCTGCAGCTCAAATGAATCGCCATGTAAGAAAGGAGATGGTCTGTTGGCAAACAGGAGGACAGGCAGGCTGCTCAAGGGGAGCAGAGCTTCTTGATGAGGGAGAAAGAGCAATAATATGAGGGGAGATAGGGGCAGATAAAGACAGACAGAAGGGTTTCAGGAGCAGCTGCACCTCTAGTCCACACAGGAAGTGGTCACTGATTTCATGTCAAAGCTCCCTAGAGGTAAGGGGCCAAGGAGCAGGAGGGAGAGGGATGGAAGAATGAAGCCTGGAGCAACCCAGCATTTACCAAGGTTGCCTCCTGCAACACAGGTTGTCCCTGTATCTCTCTGCAACTTCTAAGACCTTGCGGGTAGGCAGTTTGCTGTACCCACCCCAGCCCTCCCCAGATCGTGGCAGGTCCTGAGGGACAGAGCCTCAATGACCTACTAAAAGTGAGGTAAGCCCTCCAGGCTGGATTTCCAAATCCTGATTGCTTTATAGAGCACCAACACCTCCAGGTCCATCCAGTGCTAGATGCGAGCACATATGTACCCCAATAACAAAGGAGAGAAAGGTGAGAAAGAGATGTAGACATATGGAGACCCCCCCTACGCTCCTGCCCAAGCTGATACATCTCTTACACCCATGGGCAGGTGATGCCATCCTGAGAGCAGACTTACAGAGCCGAAACCTTCTGCAGCAAGAATCCAGAAACCCTCTCCACTCCTCAGTCTCCCTGGCCTGACACAGACCTGGACTCACATCTTCAATTTTCAGCGTGAAAAAACTTCTTTGTTTTTTTGTTTTCCTAATACTGTGAAGCAGGACTTGAAAACATCCGTTCAGGCTACGGGGAGCTAGGAAACGAAATGTCTCAGAAGGTTGCCAGCAGCAGCCCAGTAGGGCATACATTCATCCTCCATATAGCCCTTCTTAATCTTTCAAATATAATTAATTATTTTGTAAAAAAAAAAAATCCCACAGAAGCAGCAGGAGCACATCTCATCTCTTTCATTAGAGCAAACATCTTTAAAAATAAGACCCGGGGCTTTGTTTTGCCTGTTCTAATTTTCTGGCTAATAAGCTACAGCTGAGCCTCATTGGATATCTTAATAGTCCCATCATTTTCAGTGAGAGAGGGGGCATCCATTTCAAATCCCAGCCCTTTATCACGTTCTCCTTTTATCAGCACCCCCCCATCCCCAGGAGCCACTGACCTACCTTGTTGACCACTCCATGGATGTCTCCTCCCCACTCCATCACTCTCACGCCTCCCAAAATCTGAGTTTCCCACCTGGGTTGTGGGAAGGCAGCTCTTACCTTCTCGCCGTCCATTCCGCAGGCACTTCACCTTGGGGAGCTTGCCCAACAAGCGGCAGTCGTCAGCTTGGGAAACACAAAGGGAGGACACGTCACCTGGCAGCCCTCGAGTGGTGGCTCTGGCAGCAGGAATGGTCCCAGAGGAAACTGGGAGCAGGGAGAGGACCCCATCATGGACTAGTTGATGGCTTGTTAGGAGGATGGCACTGCTGGGGCACAACAGTCTTACTACTCGGCTTGTGCAGTGTAAATCAGGACTGGCAGAGCAGCAGTTTTCATAAAACTACTGTAAACCCAGCAGATTTATGCTGAGAACAGCTGAATTAAGCTGTAGAGTCAGCGTAGAAGAGCTGTGTTTGGGGTCAGAGTCAGAATTTTTTGCACATTATTGCAAATGACTATTTTTGGTAGCTGCAAAGCAACACAAACTGTTTGATGCATGTCTGCCTGACAGGACAGAAACCTCCTGAGGTGGCCTGCAAGCCCTAAGTGAGGAGAAAGGGGTGGCCAAAGAGTACCCCATGGAGCAGCTGGAGGGTCCCCATGCCCAGGGCAGCAACTCCATGGAGCATAGAGGCTCCACAGCCAGTCACACAGGAGCTGGGACGTCCTGCAATCCCACATGTAGTTGCTGCCTGCAGTCCCGGCATCCCTCCTTGCCCAGATTTCTTCCAGCAAGAGGTGGGTTTGCAGGCAGGTGCACCCATCACAGCCCCTTTTAGTTCCACACACCCAAGCTGTGACCTCTACAACCCCTTTATGTCTCTCACCACTCCTCTGGCTCTTCTTCCCCAGCACTATAAACACACATGCATGTGCCCTGTCCCCCCCACCCACCCTGTGCACCCACACAGACCTCTGAGAGCTTTCATCCCATCCTGCAACCTTTGTCGACAAGAGACATCACTGTACCTGTATCCCTAATAACTTGGGTACAGAGCTGCATTGCTCTGCACATGCCAGGGGAGCAGAAGTGGCAAGGGACCTACAGACCTATGACAGACATCTGCTGGGAAGAGCAGGAACCCGTGTGCAGAACAACTGCAGCCCAGCGAATAAAAGGTCAACAGACATAAAGGTGAGACATGAGACACAACCAGGCACGAGATAAAAGCACCAATTGCTCAGGGTGGGTTGTAGGGAAAAAACTGACCGTTTGTGTCTGTATAGCATATTATGCAAATACATGTATTTTATGTAAATGTATGCAGACTAGATGCCAGCAGGCTCAGACTATCACAGGAAAGGAGATGTAAGACAGCTGAGAAGCGCTGATTTCGAGTGGCCAAGGGGCTGCTCTAGGTTAGGTGGGAACCGGCCTCTCCCCAGGTGCCCCAGGAAGGAGAGGAGTTTAAACCCAGCCCTGCTCCTCCTCCAAGGCTCAGACCATGGGGTGTGCTGTGACAGGGAAACTGCATTTCCGCAAACCTTTCTCCTTTCAGGAAGGCAAGCATTTTGTCTATTTAGCCAAATAGCTGGCATTTACTTCCTGCACTCTTCAAAAACCCTGGTCTGTTGTACGCCAGGGCAGCTCAAGTCCTTGTACCTTCTCCTTTTCTCCAGCCACCCTGCTGGTGCCCAGGCTTGCCTAGCCCGGGTTCCCATGCACTGGAGTTGCTCCAAGCCCACCGTAATCACTGCAACCCCTTCCCCTGCCTTCAACGACTCCCCAGGGAGGCATTGATGCCGAGAAGCGGGTCTCATGTGGAATCTGTCCCTAATGCTCTCTGAGGCAGCACCTATTTATAACATCCAAGAGCAAAGCAAAGATCCTTTTTAAAAAAAACTTCTCTGGCTTTGTTTTCATGTTTCCTAGTAAATAGCTACATTTTGCAGCTCCTTGAAAAGTAAGTGCCACAGACCACTCAGCCTTAGGTGTGCTTTATCATCCTTTTTATGCCTGTGACAGTTTTTTTGAGCACTTACTCTCAAGCACCTGGATCTTCCATTTGCCCACCTCACCAGGTAACGTCTTTAGCTTGGGTGGTTCCTTGGGAGCCTCCACAGCTTCAGCTACTGACTTCTGTTCGAGGGCGGACCTATTGATTTCACTTGCTATTAACCAGGAGAGGATCAGGCGATGACATGGGCTGTTTGTGGCATACAATGCTATTTGTAGTGCATTTCAGAAATGGGCAAACTATGCAGGAAATCCTATTTACATGGGTGAAAAAGAGGGTGGAAAAAAAGAAAAAGTCAATCAAGAGTTGCTGGCTGCCTACATAAAGGTATGCAGAACTTATGCATACATCTGAAGGGTCAGACTATCATTATCCTGTGCAATTCCAGTGGTGTCAACCCAGAATTGCTCCTCACTGCAGCTGAAAGACAGATTAAACACACCTCAGCTGCAGCAGGATACAACTGGGTAAAGACTGGATTCATACCTGCTAGGCATAAAAGTTATTTGCCATGCACTTTTCCTCCATTATTTTCAGGAGAAGAGGTTTGTTCATCTGGAATTTGAATTCTTCGTGCGGTGATGCAAACTTGGTACAGCACAGTTTGCTCTCCACACCTATGGTGCTTTAAATTTCCTTCCACTTTGACAAACTCTCCCCGCTTCTCTGCATAAATCCCAGTCTCTCACAGTCTCTTTCAGCTTGGCCCCTCGCTTTTATCATAGAAAGTGTCACTTACGATCATCACTGAAGTCATCCACTAGTATGATTTCATGGACGAGGTGCATTGGGGTGCGGTTCAGCACGCTAAAGAATGAAGAGAGAAAATCCATGACAGTGCTTGACCAACTCAACAACCCAGCCAATGGGACAGGAAAGCCTAGGAACTGACCCCGGCCAAAGCACAGAAGACCAGGCTTGGATTTCCAGAAAGGATATACTAGATAAGACCCAGAAATCACCCTTCACCACCCCCCAGTAACTTACAGTGCCTGGTTATCAGCTCCCTGTGGCCTGATCTAAGGGCCAAGTGCCCAGTATTCCTGGGAAATAACTGAGATTCACCCTTACCACCTCTGTGAGCAGAAGCAGAGTATCACGTAAAGCCAGAAGAAACCAGCTTTTCAGCAACATGCACATTGCACCGAGTTTCCTAACGGGACTTAGGGCAAAGCTGCTATCACCTCACCACCTCTCCCGGGGCTAATGATATGGTGTCCACTGACAGCAGGGCCAACACAAGAGAAGATTACCCAGCTCGAACCCATCTTTACAGAGCTCACAGCCATGGCAGGACAACTCCTCTTTTTATCCATGAGCTGACTGCCTTTCAGAGACTGCCGAGAGGATAAAAGCAGGGTTGGTGCCCGCCTATTTAATGAAAGAGAGAGGCTGGAGGATGTGGTTCACAGCTCTCTCCAGGTGGACAGACACTGTGAAATGGGGCTGAAAGCTACAATCTTCCCTTAATTATGCCACCAAGGAGTTTTTTTGTTGTTACTATTATTATTTTAAAGCCTAGACTTGTTCTTCTTCTTTCTTGCACGGCACAGAGGTCGGGAGAATTACACTTGCTTAAAATCCTGCCCCAGAAAAGGGTCAAGGCTGACTTCTTGAAGCAGAAATCCCTGGGCATCCCAAAAATCTCCTAAGTGCTTGACTTGGACTTTGATAACACCAGTTGGGTCATACGGGTTTTTCCAGCATTTAAACTTCTTTGCCTTCATCCTTAGCATGGTTCCTTTTTCACACAGGATTTAGAATTTCACACATGATTTAAAATTCCCCCAAATTTCATACCTGAGTTTGCCTTCTGGTCTGGATTAGAGAAAAGCTTCAAACCTCCCACTGGCAGAAAAGGGCAGACACCCCAGGGGTTAACAACCTTGAAGACCCTGATACCGACAGATCCTTAATGACAGGTTTCCCTGGTCTTTCAGGCTTCCAAAGCTCTGGCAAAAAGCCTGGAAGTCTGGAAAACCACATTCCTGGCTCAGACTCCAGTCAAGAAGGCTCTGAAGGGCAGGATTCCCAGGGCACCTGGGTGCTCAGGAGCCACCAGCTCAGCTAGCAGGAACCTGGAGGGGTCTCATGGCATCACCCCCGGATACCTGAGGACATTCAGCCAAAAGGCTGCATTTCTCTGATGAAACTTTCTTGATGAGAAACTGCAAACCCACCACATGGAGGAGGGCTTGGAGTATCTATGCTTATTGCCGGGTGCCCGCTGCCTGCACTGGTGTACTCCCACGACACCAGGTGTTGGAATTACAACCCTCCAGAGAGAGCTGGCCAGATTGTTTTGGAAGGAAAATAGGACATCTCAAGGCAAATGCTTGAAATGGATCCTCCCTCCATGTTTTTTGAGTTTTTTTTCCCAGCAGAAATCCTGAAAAAAAAAAGGGTAGGTTATCTCAGACTAGAGTGGGTAAGGCTGGCACCTCCCTTATGGAGCTCCTCAAAAATCAGTTCCAATAATTACCTTCCCTGGAAACACAATCTCTGCCTCCTCCAGTTTCAGGATCTTGGCAAAAGCCATGATTTTCCCCCCACTTCAGATGTCTTGCATGTTAAAGTTGGAGTGGGGAGGAAAAGAAAGCCTCAGTCCCCTAAGTAACAGCCATGGTGGGAGCCCTAACAGCCAGGACCTGCTGTGGCCACCTCAGCATCACTAAGGCTTGCACCAAGCAGAGTTAGACAACACCGCCTCGCTAACACCCGCAGCCTGCACAAAGTATTAGAAAAAGTGGCTGAACGCCCCTCCTCCTGCTGAGGCACACAGCGCAATTTAGATGTGCTGTTCCCACCTGTCAAGTGTTTTTTAATTATTATTATTAATAGGTTTGTTATTTTTAAAAAATCCCCATATGCGAGAGCTGAGTTCAGCAAATTACCGCAGCTGAGCGTCAGTACAGAGAGACAGGAGAGCAATATCATGCTCAGTGGAATATTTAACAAGCGCTGATTGCCTGGAAACCTAACTTGGTGAAACCTGCAGGAAAGAAGCAGGCTTGTAAAAAAGCCAGCCAAATAAATAAATAACCCGCTGAGAGTGGGAGGGAGGGAGGCAGTGGGCAATGTGAATATTCAAAGCCTGCCTCCGCCCAGTCTCCCTGATAGATTCGGCTGCCAGAAGTAACAAGGCTTAACTCTACAGGAAGACAGTTGCAGAAGGGGCTGATTCTGGTTTTGCTGGTACCAGTAAGAGTAACTCAACCAAATCCAGGGCTGTAGACTCAGACCTGGGCTCAAAGTGGTACTCAGTGCCTTGGATGAATCCCCCCCAGTGCACCTTTTAAGCAAGACCATTTTCAAGGTGCTGGACTGGGGAGATGTGCAGCCAACCCCTGCTCAGCTGCAGGCTCCTGCTGCTCCCAGGTCAAGCAGCTTGCTGCCTACTCTGTGCTTCAGCTTGCCACCTCGTAAATCAGGGATGATGTTCCTCTGAATGCCAATGATGGCCATCTGTGGGATGCAGAGGGTTGACCAGAGCAAGAGAGAACATGTCAGCTTGCTGACTGATGAGAGAAGGATGTCTCCAAGGACTGCTCTGGCTCCACAAACAGTCATCCTTCCATGAGGTAATGACAGACACCACCGTGGGTGACGCAGCATCCCTGAGCACTACAAGCAGCCCCACCCCGCACCATCATATTCCTTTCCCATCACTTCCCTTGTGGGACTCACCCACCACTTGACACTTTCCCAAATCCTGAGTGAATAAAGTGAACAAAGCCCTGGTGACGGTGGTCCAAAATCTGGGTCTACCACAGCTCTAAGGGACCTGACATCCACCAATTTCTGTGGGCTTTGAGCTCATTATTGCCCTTGCAAATCTGTGCATAGACACCTGCAAGCCCCCAAATTACTGCTAAGCCAAGAGCCACTTGATGCAGGCACAAAGAGATCCACAGCAAAGGCTGCAACGCCACAACCACAGCCCGCTTCCCAACGCAGGCAAGCACAAGAGCATCAGCTTTGCAGCAAAGCCAAATTCACCTCTTCAACACATTTTCTATCTGTGCTCTGTTAATCACATGAGAATTCATACCCACCGCTTGAAACACAGGAGATTATAAATGCCTCTCCTGCAGTGCTCCCTGGGGAAACGGGGAAACAGGGACATCGAATCCTGCATGTTTTCGGTGTTACGGGGATTTTTTTTCTTTTTCAGATAAAGTATAAAAGCGCTTTTAAAAATTCAAAGCCAGCTTTTCTATTACTTGTGCCTTTGCTCAGCTTTTTTATACTTTCTTCTCTTTATGCGTGTGCATGGCCTTTTTTTTCCTTTTATGAGTAAAATCAGAAGACAATTAATATTAAAGTGCTTTGAAGTTACTCTGTTATTTATAGATTTTTTTCCCTGAAATAAAACATAGGTGGATATACCGCAGTGATGGGTGTATTTTAACAAATCAAAACAGCTTTTGAGTTCTCTTGAGCCAGAGATCATAACATTTTCTCCCTTAAATCACCAAAAGACCTGTTACCACTGAAATGAAAACTCGTGTCCAGAAAGTGCTTATGCTTATTCAGCCCCCTAAGACCGGATTCACTGCTGAATTAGCTTCAGAAGTTAATGCTCTTTCTTTCTATGGATTTAGCAGACATTATGCACATGTAACTACATAGAATTTCACCTTAAATTTTCATTGTAAGATCCTTCCTTCATCCTCCGCAACAATTTGTTGTGATTCTTTTCTACCCACCCAGAGGTAAGCACTGGATTTAACAATTTCACCTCCAAATAAATACGAGTGCAACAGTCACCCTGACATGTACGACACAGAAAATGTTTGCAGGGAGGAGTTCAGATCTTCTGACCAAAGGTCAGTATGGTTTTGGTCATCACCCAGAACACCAGTTGCTTTAGAGAGGTGACCATGGACATCGATCCTTGGGAACTCACGGGGACATTAATGCTCTCCACGGCAACGTATTGGGACTTGTTGGGGTGGCGGGGGGGAACCCACTTTTGGGAGTATAATAAAGTGTCAAAAGGACCGAGGGTCACAATTATCGAAATCAGACCAAGAGCACAGAGAGAAAATGCCCGCCAAAATGAACTGCTTCAACAACCCAAAATGGCTAATTACATAGAAAGAGAGACATCACACCAAGAATAACCATAATGAGCTTTGATTACACTGCAGCTTTCGCATTTTATTCTTTCAAATACCCACCAAGCTCTTTGAAATTCAAGAGTTCTCTTATGTTAACATCAAAAGGTAAAAGCGCATAGAGGGCTGTGTACTTAGTCACCGTGAGAGACGATTAGCAAATTAAGAAAAAAAAAAAAAAGTCCAGGGTTTAAGCAAAAAGCAGAAGGAAAAAAAAAGAAAAAATAAAAAATAGTCAGCACAAAGTGCTAATTATACAGTTTCTGCACAACACCTGGCTCGGTTTTGCTTCTTTAATCAGGCTCGTTTCATTATGGCACAGACTCTATACAGTGCCACTGCTGCCTAAGGAAGGAGGCCCGTGACTTTGTCATCTCCCTGTCTCAGATGTGTCTGGGTGCAGACCAGGTAGCGGCGCATGGGAAGGTGCGAGGTGCTGGCTGTCCAGGACCCCTCTTACTTACGAGCGCTGGAAAATGAAAGGCATGATATTCTCCATGCTAATTAATGATCTAAATATTTGATGTGTAGCATTCGCATCAGGACTTTTGCCAAAGGATGTGTTTTGGTTTGTCAGCGAGAGGTAAATAATTAAATTTCCCGATTCCTGTTCTGAGCTCCCCAGCTGCAAGTTTGAAGAATAAATAAATAAAGACCACTCAGCAGAGTAGATGGGACTGTCTCACCCTCTGCCTGGCAGGTTTCCGGCACAACAGTCTCCTACACTCCTCTCCTGCCCAGCCTGTGCCAGCACTGACTGGCTGTCAAGCTCCCAAAACCATGCCACTGGAGAAAGTTACAGCATGGTGGTCCAGAAGCACAGCATCACCCCAGATTGCCCACAATTCTGCCTCCCCCAGCCCTACCTCCAGGGCAAGCAGCATTTCTCTTCCTGCTGCTCCCGGGGATGCTCCCAGGGATGGAGTACACACCAAGCCTTGCTCCTTGTGGATCTTGGCATGGGATGCCACTCCGCATCAAGCCCTGAAAGCACAACCACCAACAAAGTGGCCACATCTCAGCATGTGAGCATGCTGATGCCTGCAGAGGAGGGACAGCAAAAGAAAGGAGATGATATTCTCATAAGCAAGATGTGCTACCTACTAGGTCCCGCTAACCACATGCGGTTACATGATGGAGAGGCACTATTACCCATCTGTGTCGAGAGTCTCAGCACCCAGCCTGACCCCAGGTGATAAGGAGCACATCTGCTGCTCCTTCCCCTCCACTGACTGCTGCAGCCTTGGGGCCATCCTTAAGTTCTCCCTCTGGAGGAGATGAGCAGCTGGAGCTGGGCAATAAGATGGATTTCCTTCCTAAATCCAGGCTAGCAGAGGAAGGAAAGAGAGGAAATATTAAGTTGTATTTTTTTAATAATGCCTCTTACTCTCTCCTTGGATGTATTGCTTATTCTCTCCTTGGCTCCTGCCTTCCCTCCTTGGGTTTACTCACATGGTACCACCCCCATACCTTTGGAGACTCTCACTATCTTTAATGCACTGAGCCTTGGAGCTTGAAATACATGAAACTGAACCATGGTGGGGATTAGAAACTTGCCCAAGGTCATCCCAAAAGTGAATGGCTAAAACAACCACCCAAGGGCAGTTTCTTCACTGTCTGCACAGCCGGAAAAAAAAAAAAAAAAAAAAATCTCAAGACCTACTTTGCTATTCACCATCTTCTCCTTTCTGGCCTCGTCTTACCTTTTCTATGCCCCTTTCTTGTGACACCCATCCCCTACTACCTGGACACTAGAATGTATTCACAAGGGTAGTTACATTGCGCATTTATAAATGCTGACTTAATAATTTGTAGAGATTTGGGTATTCGATTAATTTAGCTTTTCTTTTTTTCTCCTCCTTTTCGTCCAGCTGGCAACCAGAGAAAAGATCATGAAACTTTTAAATGAATTCATTATTCAACACAGTTAACTAGCTTTTCTCAATAGCTCTGACCATGCAAATTGTTCATAAATGAAGCATCTCAAATGCTCGTAAGGTGACTAGTGTAAGGGGCGCTGTAGAGGCCGTGTGTTGGTGCTTCTGCTTCATGGGTCAGAGCACTTGCATTCTCAACCAAGAGCTCACCTCACATGCAACAGACTGAGCCTGCGATACAGCTCACCCTCAGCACTTGCTGAGCACTGGAGCTCTAAAGCACCTAGGAAAAGCATGGAAATAGCAAAATCCCTCCTGCTCGTTATGTACGTGGTACCTTCTGCAGGAGCTGATTTCATTCCCTGCTAGAGAGTCCCTTCACCAGCACTCCCCTCTGCCACTCCTTACAGGAACCTATGCAAATGTGAAAGGCTCCCTTTGAGGGGACAGTGGTCTGTCAGCCATGGCTTTGGACAAGCTAAGCAATGGCCCTTCGCCCTGTTTCTTGCTCCCACCGTGGTGGTAAACTGAGAACATTCATTTTGAAATAAGGCTGAACAACCCAACTTGCTGGAACTCAGGAAACAGGTTTGCAACCCAAAATCTTTGTCCAGCCACAGACGCCTCTCTGTTTCTCAGTCTGTCCACTTGTCACCTGAGTTATACTAAGAGTGCACTGTGGAGCCATACTGGTGAGAGCAGAGTAGAAGGCATGCCCATTTTACTCACAGCCATTCTCAAAGTGCTTGGAGACAGTTGGCCACAGACTGCGCCAAAAGACATGAAGCAGTATCAGGAGGACAGAGTTTGTTTTGACTGGCCATGGAAAATGATCCATGTTGTTACAGCCACCATGGGATAGAGTTATCCGGAAGATCTCATTAAACTAACCATTTGTTGAGCAAGGCGGGAGAAAAACAGAGCAGTCAGAAGGCACAGCAAATTAACCTACAGAGGCTGAAGAGGCAGATGAGCTTTCAGCTGGGTCCAAAAACAGCCAGAGTGGTGGCAATACATGCACAATCATGGCTGGAGAGGAGCAGAGCAGAAGCCACATCACCAGTACAACTTGCCACCAAGGGCTGGTAACCCCTAGGACCAGTTGGATCAAAGCAAGCCTCTAAGTACTGCATCCAAGAGGAAAATGGTGAACCTCGATGCCCAGAGGCCACCTCCAAGCCATGGAGACCAGAGAAAGGAGTGTCAGCTCAGTAGAGCTCAGAACCTCTGACCAAGAAGAGGCAGGGGAGATGAAGATCCAAGACTGTCATCTTGGTTCCTCATTGCCTGGGCTTGCCTCTGTGGTGCAGCTCAGTGGGATGCTCCATGGGGCTCTGGCACCCTTTGGAGATTAGTCTACAGGAAAGAGGGCTCAGGAGGGGCCCCAGAGCTGATGAAAACTTCACCACAGACAAAATACAAGTGCTGGAATCACCAGGACACATGAGCAGGGAGGGTTAAAGCTGTGGTGGAAATCACATGCAACCAAGTAAGGCAGGCAGTAAAGCCAACTAACCAAGTCAAGTAAAGACAATAAGAGTAACAAGGAAGAAAGCCTTTGTATAGCTGGAAATCAGAAACCTCAGAGGACAGTAGCCTACAGGAAGAAGGAAAATTACAAACTAACTGTTTTTCTAACCTTGCCAATGCACAGTTCTCCAATGAAGCCAGATACAGGGGATCCAGGCACAGGATCCATATTACGGGTCTAACATCTTTCATGTGAAAACATCACTCATGATTGTACCTGCCAGGACAGTCAAGTGCTGAGTTATGGGGAGAAATGAGATTAAAGACCGTTCCTGCACTTTACATGTGATAAGCATCCTATATCTCAAGGGCTAGAGGACTGCACTTGGCTTTGCCTTGTCATCTCTGCTACAAGGGGTTCCAGAGAATGGTAATCTTTCCAGAGAAAGGCACTGTAAAGATAAAAGAGAAGGTCCACAATCAAGGAGGTGGTACACAGCACCAAGTGGCAGTGCTATGCACACCTGAAATCCACACACTCTAGAGAAAGCAGTGATAGATTATTAAGAGTGAAGGAGATAGGATTGGGCATGAAACCATAAAGCAAAGCAGGAATTCAATTTCAGGACTGTCAAACTCACTTGTGACACTAGGTGCATTCACTTGAGGAAGGATGCTGTTCTCAGAGAACAGCCCAGCAAGGACGTGAGAATGAACAAGACATAGCTGAAGCCTCCCCCCAGCCCGCAACCCAGTACTAACAATGACAAGGGGTCCTGGGGATGCCAGGGTTTAACCAACAAGGCTTGCAGCAGGGCACAAACCTCCACTATGTGGGCATGACACACAGCTGCAAAACACTTATTACTGGTACACAGCAAAGTACATCCAAGCTCGCTACAGAGGAACCTACCAGCCGAGACCTGCAGATAGACCCCTCGAAGGTGTGGTGGACACACCTCACTAAATCTTCCCACAAGAGAACGTGCAGATTCAAGGCACACACTGAGATTAAATGCTAATTTGAAATACCTGCAGTGAAAGTGAGGCCTTTAGTCTACCCACTACAGCAAAACACTGCCAAGAACAAACTGAAAAATGAAGGAATGGCCACATGCCCAGAGCGCTCCACTGTATATCCAGAGGAGTACAGAAACTATCCTTGAAAATCTAGTCTGCATGTGCACCATTAAGGTTTCTCAATTAGCAAGCCTTTCTAGCACTTGATGGGAGAAGCTCAAAGAGCAGTATCGGAACAGACATCTGTGGAATAATAGCTGTCCCTAGAGAACGGGACAAAATACAGCTGAGCACTGATACCCAGCTGGATAAAAAACCTCTTATCCCAGACACTCCTCCAAGCATGCCCTGTGCTAGAGCTGCAAAGGGAGCACAGCTACTTGCTTTCCTGAGCATCCCACTATAAAGCCTACTTCTCAGAGACCACCTTTCATGCTAATTTACTCCAGTAGTTATTTGAGACCATAGCTGGTAGGTCCAGTTCTGTTGCCACAATGAGTGCGAACAGATTCTGCCTTTATCCCCCAAAACCTCTACCCTACTCACCCCTTTTTAAGAGCATTTATGAATAGGAGCATTTCCAGCAAACCAGGAGCTCTTACCTCCGAATTGTCCTTAGCAGGGTTGACCTGGCCTCATTGTGGAAGGTGATGATGACGCTGGTTGGCGGGAGGTCCTGGCGGTAGTGCAAAGTCGTACACCTGGGGAGAGAGAAAGAGGAGAAGGCTATTTAGGCACTGGGATTCAAAGCAGGAGCTCACTTCATTAACACAAGCAGCAGAGTCCATCAGTAGATGGTCCTTCAGATGCTATTAAAAAAAAAAAAAAAAGCCTTTTTTCTATGTGAATCCTTTCTGAAGGAGTCCAGAAACTGCCAAGTAAGTCACTGAGGATAAAAGCAGCATAAAGAACTTAACTGTCATTAATAGGAAGGGATGAGAAAGGAGGCAACCAGCTTGCAGCCCTTTTCTCTAACCACTGCTTCACAGCTAGCACACCCTCCTGGTGCCACCCCCACCAACAGGTTGTGAGAGGATAAAGGCTCTTCATTTTTATACCAGTTAGGGCAAAGCCACCTTCAGCAGGGATGCTCCTTGCTGACATGTTGGCATGATGGGATCAGAAATGAGTCCTTCACATCAAAGGTAAGGCGTGGGTGAGGTGCTTGCAGAAGGCCACCTGCAAGTCTTATGCCATCTTGGTGGCTTTGTGAGCTTCATGGGGATTTCAGTGTCATCCCAGAAGCACCAGGTTTTCATGACAAGGTTTTTTTCTTTCACCCCGCTTTTTTCTTTCCACCCAGCTGGTAGCACTGGCAGAGGTAAGAACATTGTTGCAGCTGCAGTTCTGAGCCACCCCACTTGCACCTCACAAGGCAGCAGTTTCCACCAGTCAGCTGCAAGGTAAGCCAAGTCCTGTTTCTAAATTGATTGTTTCCTGACTCATTCTGTCTTAGTGGCATAACCTGACTACAGGGAAGATTAGGATTTAACACTTTGCAAGCTAGCCTCCAGAAGATGAAAACCCACAGCTGCAAGCACAGTCCCTGCTGCCTCCTTCCCAGGAGGAAACATCATAGACTCTGTAATTACTTTGACCTTTAGCTGAAGAAATTTTTGGCTTTTATAGACCAACGCCAACATACTCCTAGCTCAGGAAATCCAGACACACCTCTTATATCCGTGCTGCCCTTTCCAGGTCTCTGTCTGTCCCTGTGATGGTCTTAAGATGACACACCAGTGCCAGGAGGGGACCTCATGCCCACACTAACGAGACGTCGTGTCCCTTCCCATCCATGTGCTACTCGCCTGCCCTTGTGTCACTGCCCAAGTGCTACTACTACCATCCTCAAATGAAGCAGGAAAGAGGACTGAGCAACCATCAACAAACCACCAGTTTGCTCCTCTAAAGCTCTGGACCACCGTATCTGCAACTGGAAGTGAAAGTAGATGGAAATATTGAGGTGGGGATTGTGAGGACAAAGCAAGTAACAGTAGCCAAATACCGCTTGTTTATGCTATCAGCACAGTATGTTACACCTCAGAAATGCCAAAATGCTTGAGATACTGTTGTTAATGATTTTTTTCACCTTTTCATTTTGAAATTGCATTTCTGATTATTTACAAAGTAATGGAGGGGGAAAAAAAGAGCGTGCAACAGGTGAAACAATTTCAAAGACAAATATGACATCTTGGGTGGGACACCATATTTGCAAGCTTACACTAAATCAGTTGCTGCCTTCTCTCATCAAAACCTTTCCCAAATCCTGCCTCAACTTGAGCAACTTGCTCTTTCAACATAGTCACCAACCCCCAAAATTCATCATTCAACCAATTCTAATTCTAGGTCCATTCTCAAAGGACACTAAAGTTGCATGGACACTCTGCATGCAGGAGAAAGTTCAGTGACATTTCCCCATGTGACAACATCCTCATTCATCAAAATTACATCTCAGGGATGCTAAAAAGACATGGATTCTGAATTACTAAACAGCACTAGGTAATGCCCTGTGCTGCTTGTCTAGATCACTGTGAGCCCTTGCATCACCTAGCAAGCAACTTCAGCTGAGCTTTCCAAACCTGTTATGATTAGAAAGAAGCTGCTGCTGCTGCTGCTCGGTGCCTTTCTTGCCATGCTCAGGCTCAGCTCTCACTTGCTTTGCAGAGCTGCAGGGACAGACTATGACAATTGCTCTCCCTGTGCTATTTATACACCATTATCTCCTAACCGTTCCCAGATGCGTGTCCTTCCACCCACTTCCAGTGTGGCATCAGGAGGGGTTCTGTGGAGCAAACAAGGGAAGCTATTTCTGGAAAAGAGGGCGGAAAATACAAAGTCGTCAATACTTGACTTACGTTACTACAATAGTTAAGCTGAGCTAATAAATAAATCTGCAGCGGATGCGTGCTGTATCACCCACCCGTGGGAGTGCCGGGGATATCACACGCTGGCTGAGCTTGCCAGCGGTGCAAGGAATTCTCCTTGTGTGTGACAACAACTTGCTTTTAAAGCTCCAGATGTCTATGCACCAGATCAGCCTAACAGTGGGAAACACTGAAATGTCATATACGAGCACCTCCAGAGCTTGGTCGCAGGCTCCGTGACTCGCTCCTGTCTAATGAGGCTTGTTGCATCCCAAAGATGGGACCGATGACTGGGCTGCTCCTATGAAGCAGGCAGGGACTTGGCAGTACCCCCAGCCTCACTTCTCCTCTGTGACCAGCACTACATCTCAGGTGGGACTTGGCTCTCCAAAAACCCAGCCTGAAAAGGGTTAGGCTCAGCTGCTGCATCTGTCAGGGCTCCTCCAGGCTCCCTGTGCGGCCCTGACTCTGACCTTGCCCAGGATTTTACCCCTGGGCCCTTCTTTCAGGAGCCCTCCCAAAGTTTCCTGCAGTTGGTGTAAGTGCAGCAAAACATCCTGGCTCCCCAGAAGGCAGATTCCAGCTTAAGTTGTTGCCTACAAGTGTTTTTTTGGCACTTGCTTGGATAATAAAAGCCACGGCTTGGAAAAGCATTAAATCCAGCATGTCCAGAATTATTTTGCGTGACAATTACATCTGGGGTAATTTCAATTTAATACCTCACTGCAAGTGAAAATTGCAGCATGCAGCCCTAAAATTGCTGTAATAATGAACATTAACCTGCTAAGAGCTGCCTGTGCTACCTCAGGCTGTCACTGGATAACGTTTTGTGCTGCTTATGGTATTTCATAGGTCACCCAGTTGCCAAAAGAAAAAAAAAAAAACAAAACCAACACCCATAACATTTTCAGGAAACCAATGACAGCTTGAGGGTTGAGTTTTGGGGTTTTTCTATACATCATTTAAAAAAAAAAGTTTTAACTGCATTGCTTATATTTGCAGTGTGTTGAAACTCACTAGCTAATGGAATTTAAAGTTGCATGCTTTGAAACCTTGCAGCAGGACTGAGAAGCAATCTTAGCACAGCAAGTGCTAGCAGAAACACCTGCAACATGGGCTGCTCCACCAGCTCACAGCATCCAAGGGGGCAATAGAAGACAGAAGCTAGGCTGGCATGCCCTAAAAACGCCAGAGACAGCATCCAGCAGAGAAGAAAGTATTTTTTCCTCCTGCAAACCCAGAAGTCAGACTTAATTTGATGGGAAGTTTTACATTTCTGTTTTAAAGTTATTTCCCATTCAAATCTGAAATAATTTCAGAATCAGAAAGTTATGAAAGGGGCATTCCGGCTGCAGACACCTTAAGAATCACACTTGGAAAGTCTCAGCCTGGACTGGTTGCTCACCATACTTCCTTCAGGGTGGAAGAAGCAGCACATCTCATCTCTGTGTTCCCAATATGCAATTTAACAGCCCAGGAAAAAATTATGGCGCACTCATTTTTGGGGACAGGGAACATACACCTGGACCCCTGCACTCATCACAGGAATTTCAAAGCCCTCCCACAAAACCCAAAACTTTGGACACTCTAGTGCTCCTCACAGGCCCTTAAAGTCCCTCACTTTGGGACATTTTTCTTGGATTGCTTTGACCCTTGTGCTCTTGGTGAGCACTGAGGTATCACATCCTGGGGGCCTCTGCACACAGCCACCCCTGCATCTCTAGAGGTCCACCTGAGGAGGCAACACATGCCTATTCCCAAGGCATTTCAACCCTTTTTATGTTTAAAATGGCAGACTTAAGTCATGGTGCCCCTTACCAAAACAAAGCCCACCTAGGAAACACCACTAGGCAGCACAATGGTAAAGACTAACGGTGTGAACAGAGTTGCACCCTGTTCCCCAGCCAGGAGGAACAGCTCAGCTCATCCAGAGTGTTTTCTCCTTGACACCTGCCATATCATGCTCACAGAGCTGCACTGTGTCTCCAAACCCCTGTCCCATTCTCAGCCTCTCCTGCGCCTCGTTAACTTCTTTCAAGAGATTATTATCCTCATCCCGCTTCTCCAGCTTCCCCTGCCAGGCTTCTGCTCATTCCTCTTTTCTGCCTTGATGGTCACCACTTGTCAACATCTTTGCTTTGAATTTTTAACATTTTCCATGCAGTCCAAACTCTCCCTCAACACAGCAACCCACTTCCAAAATGCTCTCTGCTTATTTATTTCAAACAGCCAGCCACATCAGACAGAGCTACACCATCTTCAGCTCTCTCTTGGCTCCTCTCTTCTCCTTGGAAACACATCAGAGAGCAGTCTCCTCACCACACATCTATACCACAATATTTGGATTTGTCTCCACACTGTGGACTCACAGGGCTCTCACTCTCATCAGCCCAGGGGACAGGGACCTGCCATCAGAAACACTACGGGTTCACACCACCACCAGTGGACAAATCTACAAGCACTTTGGGTTTCAGATGACATTCCTTGAGTCTGACTAGCTCTGCAAGCTTGATGGCTCTCTTTAATGAAGACAAGTGTAGGAAAAGTGGAGGAGAAAGACCAGAGATGCTGAAAATATGTCTGCACCTTACCAAAGGGACAAGAGCCAGTCTGCTTCTGGAAATGGTTGGCAGTTCAGGAAATAAAAACAAGGAGAGCTAAGAAAACCAGCTCAGCCCTCTCTGGTTTGAACTGCTTCACCTAACTATTGCAGGTGGGCATCTTTGGTGTAGTCACTTCAGTTCCTCCCTCTAGGACCTCATAGGAAGCTGCAGTTAAGTCTTGACAACCAATCTGGTGCAAAAAATGAGTCCCTCAGAGGAAAAGGAAAATTACTGCCCTAGGGAGTGAGGAAACCACCTCACCTACTTTTGAAGGCAAGCACAGTCACCGGTGCGAAGGAAGAGATCGGAGCTCCAGCTGCCTTGCCCCAGGGAGTAGTGAATGTGCCCAGGCTCTCCACACCTGCAGGGATGGCAGGACATGTGGGTGCCTTGGTCATACCTCTCAGGACAACCTCTCAGGGTGGCACAGCCCCCAGCCAGTGGGAAACCATTGTGCCTAAACGCTTTGGGCTAAAGCAAAATTACAGGGGACTTCCACAAAAACACTCTAAAAACAGGGACCCTGGACACGTTGAGATTTAGAGCTATATAGCAATGTATGTGCCAATTTGTATGGATGTTAATGAGTTCACAGAGCTTACTGCTGGACAGAACCATTCACTGTCCCACCTGACCTCTGGGTAACACGGTCTCTGGCATTTTTCCCCATTACCTGTGCATTTCTCAGTTGTCCATACATTAAGCCCCAGTGACTTGTGTTTGGCTGCAGAGTACTCTTCTGAAAATCACTACTTCAGACCCTCCAGAGATGGAAAATCCAAGAATCGCTGTTCATGTTACCGTCACTGCATCAGTCTCATAGGACAATATAAACGGGCTACGACAATTCAGTATTTGCGCAACTAGAGCACCTAGAGGGGTCAGCGGCCTTCTTTACAATGTTCACCTCCCATCACCACCCTCAGTTCTTCTTGACTCTTCTCAATCCATCCTTCTTGCACATTACCTAAAAATATTTTGTCACTCAGCTTTAAGAGACCTTTGAAATCCTGCTTTGTCTTCCCAGGATATGCCAACATCTCCTTCTCCTTCTATGGATATGCTTTGCAGGCCCTCAACCAGGATAAGGCTGCCAAACGGAGGGCTGACTATGGCCTGCCTTGCTGCACATCTCCAGCACCACCATGCATTGCATGTGCTGGCTGGCACCTGGGGCCTTGCCAGAGGACAGCTGCTAGCAGCGGGCAGGCTGCTTGCACATCCTGCACTTGGGGTTGAGTCTGAGACAAAGCTCTACTGAGGAAGCTCTGAGGGTTCCTCCATAACTCCAAGAGCACTATAGACGCTGACCACTCCACAGGGACACACCACAATCTGAGTGGGGACATCACTGCTCAGAGCATATATGTGAGCTTTGTAGCACGGTAAGAAGAGCAGTGGCTGTGGGGATTGCCACTAGCTACAGACCCTCTTGCATCTACCCTGGTCCTGCAGGTCCATCTTGAGCTGGCTGTGACCAGGGGCAGGTTGGTGCTACCAAAACACCAAAAGGCCTACAGCAAAGAGAGACTGAAAAAAAAACAGCTGGAAGGGTAAAGAATATGGAGAGCACCCATGCTAAAAGGGAAGAAGAAGGGACGAGGAGTCAGATGTCAGCTGGTGATGCCACGTGATTGCAGGCAATGCCAGCTCAAGTTTGGCCTGCCAAAGTGAAAAAATACCCTTGAGAATGGTTGGTAGGATTTCTCTGTGCTGGACTGGCATGTGCCTCAGGTTCCCACTACCAAAAATGGACTGAAAAATCCCCAGTTGGCATGCAACAGCCGCAGTGGCTGCTGGGGCTGGGAGAAACAGAGGTGATCCAAAGAGAGGAATACCCAGTTGAGCAGACATCTTGGGGGTGTGCAAGGACATCAGTGAGGGTGGCACATCTGCAACAAATATTCAATGGTGGTTAGCATCAGAGCTGACAAGCAATTATTCAGCAGGCTTTAACTAGATGTAATTGGATAAAACTGTAAGGAAGACCTTCAGGAAAACACTGCCAGGACACTGAACCAGTTCTGCCTGTAGATTAGACTCCCAGAGGAACCTGTCCAAGGCCCCACCTCTACCCTCCCCAGCACATGCTACAGCAAAAATACTAGAAAACGGGCAAAAGATAAGAGCCCTCCCAAGGGCAGAAGATGCAGCCACTGATGAAAGAGGTCTTCTCAACCTCTGTGTTCTTCCAGAGCCTATGTGCTGCCATGAATGCAATGGTCACAGATAGTGCTTGCCTGAAGGCAAGCAGCTTCAAGCCTTGGCAGGGGACCTCCATGTACACGGCCCACCAGTGCAGGAACCTGCCAGTGGGAATCGGAGTTTAACTCAACTGGTGGTTGACCTGAGAAGGTCAGCCTACTTCAGTTGACCATGAAGGACATTTTTCTACACAGCTTCTGGAAATTGAAACAGTGCTATATTTGGCTAGTGCGCAATTAGTATTTCCTCTAACACACTGCCTCTTTCAGTCTCTTTCTTTCTTTTCCCTGCAAGATAGATATCTAAAAAATTAATCAAACAGCTAAATTCGAAGAAAGGGGGAAATGCAAGAAGGCAAAAATAACCTTCTGTGCACATGACGTGCTGCTGCCTGAGAACCTCAAAACTGATGAGATGATGCATTTATAATTTATTAAAAATTTGCTGGATTTTTCTCCTTGGAAAAGAGGAGGGGGAAAAAAGAACAAAAAGAGAACCTACTGAAAAGGCAGGAGAGAGTAGCACGGCTGCATTTAAAAACAAGTTAAACCAGATTGTGCATCTTGATTTTCAAAGCAGCTCATGAATAATTCAGACTTCTAGGGCCCTCCACACAGACTCAGGGTCTGTCTTGCTTCTTGACTCCCCTCACCCTTCCTTCCTCAGATCTGAGGCAAAAAGAAAAAAGGAGCCAACAAAAGTGAAAAAAAGGAAACCCCCCAAAAAAGAACCTTCTTTGTTTTCAGTAGAATTTTAAATTGTGGCCAAATTTCTGATGCCAGTTTTACTGGAATACCAGAGCTGACATCAACGGTTTTCACCTAGTGAAAGTGAAAGCAAAATCTGGCACCTTGCACTTTCCTGGAAAGCCATCAATCCTTTTTTAAAGATCTTTAGAAGCCAGGACAACCTGAAATTATGTTTCAGAGGGTCAGAACCATGGATGTAAAGATTCATTAGGGATGGCACTTTCTGACCAGATCTTCCCGACACCACGTGGCAAATCAAAGCAGAGAAAGTCTCCATCCCTACAATGCCTCCTTCATCATAACTGGAGAAGCACAAACCCAGCTCCATACTGTGGCTCAAAACCACTTAAAGCATGCAGGGATCTGCAGTGCTTGAGGCAAAAATCCACCCAAATGGCCATGAAACATTGCCTGTGATGGAGCAGTAGGCAAACAGTTGATGGAGTAGGACTGTAAGGCACTGCGTAGCTGAAAAAGCAAACAAGAGTTTGATGGAAGAAACTGTCTCATGGCCTTAATTATCAACAGTAGTGAGCCTTGGAGAATTAGTTCCATTGCTTACTAATACTCGACTTCGATTTCAGCCTACGCAAACATATTGGGTCAATAGAAATACCAAGACAAGCACGAAAGTTAAACAACTTCATTCTGTCAGAATTACTTGGAGCAAGTTATCAAAGTAATCGATGGCACGTAATAACTGTAAGACAAGTGGTCAATACGTTACAGCAGTCAAAGGCAGAGGATAGCTCTAGCAGAGTGATCAATGGCACACTTTGGGAATGCTGAAGCACTTGGTGATGAAGCCATGTCCGTCATGAAGAAGACTACAAAGATTTTATGAGGATATGCAGGGAGAAAATTAGAAAGACCAAAGCCCAACTGGAATTTAATCTGACTACTGCCATAAAAGACAACAAAAAATGTTTCTGTAAATACATTAACAGCAAAAGGAGGACTAAGGAGACTCTCCATCCTCTACTGGATGTGGGAGGATATATAGTGACCAAGAATGAGGAAAAGGCTGAGGTACTTAACGCCTTCTTTGCCTTAATCTCATAGTAAGACCAGTTCTTCTCTGAGTGCCTAGTCCTCTGAGCTGGAAGACAGAGATGGGGAGCAGAATGAAGCCTCCATAATCCAAGAGGAAATGGTCAGTGACCTACTACACCACTTAGACATACACAAGTCTATGGAGCTGGATGGGATCCACACAAGGGTACTGAGGGAGCTGGCAGAAGTGCTCACCAAGCCACTCTCCATCATTTATCAGCAGTCCTGGCTAACCAGGAAAGTTCCAGTTGACTGAAGGTTGAAAATATGATGCTCATCTACAAGAAGGGCTGGAAGGAGGATCCAGGGAACTACAGGCCTGTCAGTCTGGCCTTAGTGCCAGAGGAGGCTATGGAGCAGATCTTCTTCAGTGCCACCACCTAGCACATACAGGACAACCAGGTGATCAGGCCCAGTCTGCATTGGTTTATGAAAGGTAGGTCCTGCCTGACTAACCTGATCTGCTTCTATGACAAGGTGACCCACCTAGTTGATGAATTTGTTGTGGATGTTGTCTACCTGAACTTTAGTAAAGCTCTTGACACCATTTCCCACAGCATTCTCTTGGAGAAAATGACTGCTCATGGCTTGGATGGGCATACACTTCACTGGATAAAAAATTGGCTGGATGGATGGGCCCAAAGAGTTGTAGTGAATGGAGTTAAATCCATTTGGCAAGTGGTCACAAGTGGTGCTGCACAGGGCTCAGTACTGGGGCCTGTTCTCTTTAATATCTTTATCAATGATCTGGATGAGGGGATTGAAGGCACCCTCAGTACATTTGCAGACAACACCAAGTTAGGCGGGAGTGTTGATCTGCGTGAAGGTAGGGAAGCTCTACAGAGGGATCTGGACAGGCTGGACGGATAGGCCCAGGCCAATAATATGAGGTTTAACAAGGCCAAGTGATGGGTCTGGCATTTGGGCCACACCAACCCCATGCAATGCTACAGGATCTAGAGAACAAATCTTATGAGGAGCAGCTGAGGGAACAGGGGCTGTTTAGCCTGGACAAAAGCAGGCTCAGGGGAGACCTTATTACTCTCTACGACTACCTGAAAGGAGGTTGTAGTGAGGTAGGTGCTGGTCTCGTCTCCCATGTAACAAGCAATAGGACAAGAGGAAAAGGCCTCAAGTTGCACCAAGTTCTGACTGGCTATCAGGAAAAATTTCTTCACGGAAAGGGTTGTCAAGCATTGGAGCAGGCTGCCCATGGAAGTGGTGGAGTCACCATCCCTGGAGCTATTTAAAAGATGTGTAGATGTGGTGCTGAGGGACATGGGTTAGTGGTGACCTGGCACTGCTGGATTAATGGTTGAACGCTGTGATCTCTTCCAACCAAAGTGAGTCTATGACTCTATGAATTTATCAGCAGGCCCCAGTATGGTTCAGGTGAGTGCCACATTGCTCCCTGCAAAGGACACGGAGACAAGCAAGGCTTTCTCTTCCCTATGAAAACCACAGGATCCTCTCTGTCCATCACAGGGAAGGAGGCACATGGAATTTAAATAGGGGATCCCATGCCTCCATAGACTGACCCGAATCAGCACACCCACCCTGATGGCCACGGCTGGGGCTGCAGTCAATCCTGGCCTGTAAGAAACCTCCATCCCTCTCTCCAGTAGCAAGAAGCCCTCTCCCTGGCACAGTGACTGCCATGGTGATACCACATCCTCCCACCAGCAGTTCCTGCAGCCACTGACACACATCACAGCATCACTTCCACTCCAGTACATCGTTTGTTTCAGAAGAGCCCAATGTGTACTTTTCATCTGATGCTCAAAATCACCTGCTTTTAAATACAGCCTGTCATTTTTAGATGACTAAAAGTGTCAAAAACATTTGAGATCTAAATGAATTTTTTTCCTTTTCAGGATGAGAAAAACAGATCCCTTTAGCAACAAGTTTTCCTATATTTTTACTTTTAGACTCACTGGGAGCTTTGTGTTCGGTTTCTCCCAAAATTTTTAACTCCTGGCTTTTCTTTTTCTTAAATAACCAAAGAACCAAAACAGGGGTACTCACTCAGCTCTACTCATCTGCATAGCCCCCAGATTCAAGCTCCAGAGATGTGGTACTGACAATATGGGCATAACCCAGGTGTGAGGAGCGAAGCAGACCCCACCGCTTGCTCCATCTCCATTTCCAGCTTCTGCCCTTCAAATGAAAGCAGCGGTGCTTGTGCCCAGACATCGCTTACTTTGAAACGGAGCGTTTTGTCCTCAAGGCACAGAGACTGACAGGTCACTGTCTTTTATTAAATTCCCAGCTCTCCCTCCTCCCTGTCCTCCATCGTGACAGGGACATGCAGAAAGATCACCGGGCCACAGACAGATATCTGGGGAACGAGCTTTTATCTCTGGGTGAATGTGTTGCAAGAGTGGAGCTAATTAACTGGGTCTCTGTTTTTGAAAAAGGTTAATATTTTATCACATGTCTTCTGTCTTGAGGAATAATTAGCCCTGACAGTACCAGCTCTGCTGTATCCCAAGGGACTGAGCAAGAGACTGGAGAGAAACACATGGTATTGATGGATAGACAGCATCTCAACTCTGGGCTAGCAGTGCAGCTAGCCAGTGGTTACTTCTCAACAGAAACTAACCTACTATAGAATATTAACAGAGACAAAGCCCTGCTCCACAGGCTGTACATGCTCTGCTTGTCCTATTCTATGCCCTCAACAACCTACCTTTAGACCAAGGCACTGCAACTCAGCCAAGAGCTTCACAGCTCTGGCACTGCAGCACCAGCCCAAGCCCCTTCTCCCCATGCACCTCCACCAGCACCAGCTCTGAGGGATTCTCTTCCCTCATTGACCTGGTCTAAACAACAAGAGGGAAATCCCAAGGGCTCTCCTAACTCTTCCATCCCAACAACAAACCTGTTCTCGTGGGGGGAACCAACTGCAGAAGCAAATTCCCATAAGGACTGCAGAGAAGATGGTCCTCCCAGTGCTTGCACAGCAGTCCTCATCGGGAGGTACAATGCACAACATCTCTCCACAAGGCTGCTAAGAACTGGGTCAGAATGCAAGCAGGGTAAATGGAGCAATTGGAAAAGGATGAGGGGAGGGTCATTTCAGGTCAACCCAGACCTATCTTGTGTGTGCATTTTTCTCGGCAAAATGCAATGGATGGGTGGGTGGGGAATTTCCAAAATGAAATCAAAACTGTCTCATAGGGAAAGAAAACCAAAATAACTTAGGTGAAGGAAATCCGTCATGTGGATAGGGAGGAGAAACTGTTTTCAGCTTTTCTCTCTGAAGCAGCAATTTTTGGCATGCAAAATGTTAGTACAAGCAAAACAAAAAAAAAAGTGTTCTCCAGGGAAGGGGCAGGTGGGATGGAGGCTGTGCCTGCTTCGGAGTGAGCTCCTCAGACTCTTCTCAGGACAGTGTCTGTCCCATGCAGATGCTCTTCCTACCCAGTGCAGCATTGTGGGGCTGGGACAGGAGACAACTTGGAGAAAGAAACCACAGCAGTAGCAAATGTAATATTATACCATGATGTTTCCTGGAACATTCCAGAGTCACTCCCACTGCAAAAAGCCAGGCTTCAAGACATCAAGGTCCTATGGGCTCCCCGGTACCTGTTGCTGCCTATCTCCTTTGCCCCGCAGACACCTTTTAGCCAAGAACACAGCTCAGGAATCATTTCTGCTTGCTGTGCAGACAGATGCCATAACTCACACTCTGAGCACAGCTCTTTCAGATATAACTAGCTTTGCGCTCCAGAAAAAAAATGAGTAACACAGCCACTTAACTGACACATTCTCCTGCATTCAAAACACCTGCCTATACATTTCCATCAGCTCCTTGTACAGTCTAGCTCACTCTTCAACTTCCCAAGAGTTGCCCTCATCCTTTTCAATCAAGAAAGAGAAAAGGAGTGAGGAGAGATAGCACTGCAAATCCACCGCTGCAGAATAAGCATCATCACATTTGCCGTTTCTCTACAGTATCCATGACTGAGACACAACCAACCCTGCTCCTGAAGAAACATCAGCCTCACCCTGCCCCAGTGCCATTTTTAATTAAAGCTCTTCAGTCTGCCTTTTCTCTGAGCAGCCCCTCGAGATACAAAACCATGGCATCTCACGGCACTTCAGATCCTGCCCCCTTGGTGACCCCAAATATCCAGTGCCAGAGCCTGTGACTCCAGGGCACAATTTGCAACCTGGGATCAGTTGAGCTGTGGTTCAAAAAGCTGAGTGGAGCCACTGCACTGCCAGGGTGGGGAAGACATAGCACCTAGGGTGGCAATCCTTTCACTGTGATGCTGTCAACAATTACCCTCTATCTCTGTGGAGGAGGCGATATTGACTGACCTGACCCACCACCTAGAGCTCCAGAGAGTGCTTAGGAAGGTCTTGGAGGGCAGAGAAACATCATAGGCCACCTCAGACATCAGAGCAAAATCACAGAACCACAGAATGGTTTGGATTAGAAGGGACCTTAAAGATAATTTTGTTCCAACACCTCCTGCCATGATTATGGACACCTTCCAGTAGATCATGTTGCCCAGAGCCTCATCCAACCTGGCCTTGAACACTTATAGGGAGAGGGCATTCACAACTTCTCTGGGCAACCTGTTCCAGTGTCACATCACTCTCACAGTAAAAAAAAAAAAAAAAAAAAAAAAAATCCAGGGTTGGGTTGGGATGTTGGCCTTTGGAAGCCTCTCTCCTCCACAGGAAGGTCTGTGCAAGTCACACAGTGCAGTTTGGATGTTGGTGAGGCCCAGGAAACAGCCTAAGTTCCAGGACAAGCAGCAGCAGAGCCAACATGGACCATGGCAGAAGCCCTGTCACATCTGAGGAAAAAATGGGCTCTCCAGGACAAGTGGAAGTTGGGATGTCCTACTCTCTGAGAAATGCACATAAATCATGAACCTCTCTACTGGAAGAAGTGAAGTGGTTTTGGATTTACACAAATGTAAAGAAAAAAAAGTGGAGTTCTGTGTACACAGCATATTCTGAAACACCAGGGACTAAAAAGCACATGGAAACATAGGGAAAACACAGGGTGCTGCCTACAACCCAGCCACTGAGGCTTTGTCCTTTCCTGATGTGGACTGTAAGACAGCTCTGGCCAGCTGACACAACAAGACAGTCATGGACAGATGCAGTGTTAACGCTACCACATCTCACACTGGATGTACTGCAGAGGATGCCCAGTGCAAAGCAGGGCATGAGAACAACAGCATGAAAAGCTGGACTGAAACACTGTGGGGATGGTGATGGAATCTAAGCAGCACCACCACCACTGGCAAAGCCTTCCAATGTCAAGCTAGAGAAGGTACATGTGCGCAGTAGGTAAGTGCATCACTCATAGGTGATGAATGCCAAAAGAGGAGATGAGAGAACTCCCCTCACTGCTGTCTCAGCAAGAATGACCCTAGACCACCAAACATTTCAGTGTGACCCAGGCAGCAGCACAGACTCTAGCTCGTTAATCACATGGACGAAGGTCTTCAGTCACCTCAGCAGTCTTCCACTGGAGCGACCGCACAGTGATACACAGATTCAAAACACAGGTTTGCTGCTGGCACAATGATCAATCCTGGAAAGGATGGCAAGCAGCGAGGATGGGAAGCTTTAGCAAGCATGCTTCAATGTGCACTGACCCCTCCTCTCGTTTAAATGAGCTTGCCATGAGTGACTGGAGTATTAGGCCCGTGGTGTCTGCAAGATAGGAAAGATATGGGTAACACAAGCGCTGCAAGGACAACGACTCAGGCAACTTCAAAGCTTGTTACACAAACACAGGCAGCTGGGGGAGAAGAACTATAAATGACATGCATTGCAATCAAGGTTTGCATATTATGTCAGCGCTTACAAAACACTGGGCCAAGCCTGAGAGGCAGGATCCCCAGAGGGCTCAGTTGTTTCTGCAATGAGAGAAACCTGGGCTGATTTCATAGCTGACCCTGCTTTGAGCAGGTGGCTGGATTAAAGACCTCCTGTGGTCTCTTCCAACCTGAATTATTCTATGACTTTATGAAGTGCCCGTTTCTGATTAATAGCTGTCTTGCTTTCCTCGCTTAGCTGCCAACAATTGCAAATCTCAACACTCCTTGTTCTCTGTGCTACCTGAAAACCTTTCTGGGGTTTGATCACATACCTGTTCCTCAAACCTCCTTGCAGTTTCAAGCTCAAATTCACCCAGAAGACCAAGTGAAAAATGCCACTACATGTGGTGAGCACTCCAGATGGACCGAACCTACAAAGTGCAGAAATGAGCTCTTTTGGGTGAAAAACTCAGATTTTGGCCCACCTATAAGTGGGTCAGGTTTAGCCAACAGACACAATAAAGCCAGTGTTGGCCCAGGATGGTCAACAAACTGGCCATCACAACCATGAGATGCTGGTATAGTTGTCTGACAGGGGCTGGGAGGCCAAAATAACTAGTGCATGGTAGTCTGGGGGAACACAGTGCTCACGCTTACTCAAACTATGCCTCACCTTTAAGTCTTTGGCCAGATGGGACCTTCCCCATTTGCATCCTCCAAATTGCACTTTGGGCCTCATGTTTCACTTCATTCAAAAGCCTCAGCTCTCCAGCAACAGGTAGGTCCAAACTGTTTATGACAGCAGGTATGAACTCTAGCACAAAGCTATAGATAGTGGGTTTTGGTAAGGGGAGCTCCACACTGGGTCTTTTGTTAGCAGATAGCAAATTTTCCCAGTTAGGGGAACTGGCTGTGCTAGTAACCAAGCTGTATAGCAAACGTCTTAATTTCTGGAGGGCTGAAGAGCTTGAAAACAGGATAACTATGACAAGAAGAGATAATACCAATAGTTCCCTATAAAATAAAATTAATCTCGGCATCACAGGATGATCCCCTCTTACATAGATGGTGCAGCTGGACCTCAACTGGCTGATCAGTGGTTTGAGACAGCATGTGGAGAGGGAGCTGGCAGCCCAAAGATGTCTCTCTCACTGACTGTCAGCTGCCCAACTGCATTAATAGAAGCTACAGAACATATTCAGATACTTTCCTTCCCTTTGCTGACCTGTGCAAGCTATTTCTACCACCACCAAAGGGTTACCAGGTTGCACAGATGAGGCATGAGCAATTCACTCTCTCAAGACATTGTCCAGCCAGTGAAAGTTTCCAACCTAGGCCACAAAAGCCATCTGATGGCAGAAACAAAACCTTGTTTATCTTCAAGACACACACCAGCCCCTGCTCTACTTGATGTGCTGTCCTCCTAGCTTCATCCCCAGAGATCTCAGCCTAAGGAGGTGATGGAAAAAATCCAACATTGAGCGCTAACCTCTTAGGGTCTGGTGTCCAAGAGATGAAAGCAATCATGCTGTTATCTAATAGAGATACTTTTGTCTCAAATGTGTTTTCCACTGTTCACTTGTGTAACTGCTTCTCTTCTGGGTCATGCTGTTCTCTTGCCTGTCATTAGAAATAAGGAGACCAAGACCAAAGGCAGGGGGATCCCAGATCTTATCTTACCAAGCTAATTCAGCCTCAGAGTATGTTCTGTAGGCAAGAGATCCAGGGGCAGCCTTTGTGCATACAGGGCTTTGCCCAAATGTGATAAATCTTATTTTGTAATGAAACCACAAATGACCTGGCTCTGCCCATAGGTCAGTGTAACAGCTGGAATAACACATCAAGGGACAGAAAAACTCTTTGGGATATTGCTGGCAGTCACACAGCAGCTCATAATGAACCCCAAAAGCAAGAAAAGACCTGTACCGCCCTGCATCCAGCCACTCCCAGGCCACACAAGGTGCTGCCAGCCAGGGCATCATGCACTTCTCAGGGGGGAGCACACACACAGGGACCCCCACACCCCACAACAGGGTGCAAGACAGAGCAAAGCTAGCTGCATGCACACATGGCCACACAAGGACACTTTACCCAGCTGCATCTGGAGATGTGGCAGCATTTGAGCACTCCCTGTCTCCCATCCTCCTCAACTAGTTCCCTCCTTCACATCTTAGACTGTACAGCTCCAATCATCCTCATGGACAGAGGTCCACCCACTCCCATCACACTCAAGGCACCTCTGCTCAGACATGCCCCATTCCCTGCTGTCCCACCACCCCTCTGCCCCAAGCAGATGCAGCCAGCAGCATCAGGTGCAGGGAGACCATGTGCACACACACTTGTACGCATCCCACTTCTTGCCCTGGTCTACAACGCAACATATCTAGAGCCAGGAAATCACAAGACACTGCCTGAATAAGCAAATTTTAAAAATAACAGAATCCCTTGGGTATTAGTCTCCATTACGCATGAAACTGGATTAGTGCCGCTACAACTCAGAGGCATCAGTAAGAAATGTATGGAGTCAGCAAAGGGAAAGGCAAGAGTAGACCAGCAAAGCGTCTAGGTTCAGGTCTGCTCTCAACTGTTTAAGGTTCATCTGGGTAACGTCCCTGCAAACCTTCCCCCAAATTTAAAGCGGGTTTGGCCACCTGCTAGGTACCTACCTGCTTCTGCAGGTCTAATGCTCAGGTTCTGTTGAGGATGGCAGAGCAGAACAGAGTGCCACATCTGTCCTGGCCGTGGAATAAGTTGTGCTTTTCCACACATGTCATTGTCCAGACACTAAGTTCCCCCTCTGGGGACTCTTAAGAAACCAGGCAAGAAAGATAAAGATGCCTAAATCCCTATATGGGGTAAAAAAAATGCATTTCTATCTGCTGAGACACAGTGTTCACCTCTATTAATCTCAAAGTGGTTTTGGTCTAGCAGGCAAGGAAGTTGAAGGAAGACAAAACAATGTGAGAAGTCCAAGGGGATAACAAACACGCTAAGCCAAAGGCAATGCTGGCAAAATCTACTTTCCTCCTCTTCAACTCTTCACTTCCAAGAAGATATTACAATACTCTCAGTGCACTTGACTGCTTGCCACTCCTGGAAAGCAATCATCAACTCAGACAAAACCAGAGCCACTTCAAAACCTGCATGAGTTCCAGCTGCCCTCACGCAATCTGCACTTGGCTGTGTACATGTGCTTTCACATGCTGTGCCCCAAATGTGTTCACATGGGGCACAGGGACACATGGAAAGTGTGCAGCAGCAGAGACGCACACTCAAGCCCACATGCCTCTGTACACAGGTATGACACCTGGCAGAGGTAGGACCAACCCTGTGACAGCATGTTCCTCCTGGTCATCCCCATGCACAGCACAGTCAGGTATTTTCAACTACCCCAACCAGAGCTGCTCCAATGTAACGCTGAACATGCAGCCTCTGCATCTGCAACCTTGGGATGCTCGCTGCAATTAATGGGTCAAAGTAATGCCACAGCGCATGGTGCTTCAGGGCTGAAATCTTGACTTTTCTGGACCTTGAGAACTCAAGACAGGAGCTCTCTGCCTCAGGACAACGTCACAGGCATCCCATCCCTCCATGAATAGAGCCTGCAAGCAGAGTCACTAGCCCTGGGCAGCTCTCCCACCTAACCGACGCTCTCCAGCTGGCACTGCACTGTGGTTTGAGTGAGGAAACCTGGAGGAAGTCCTATGGTGTGTGTTGTTCCCCACAACGGGAGCAGGGCAGAGCTTTTCCAGGGGCCACAAGTTGACACTACCAGGCTGCCAAACTGCCAGGATGCTCTCATCAGCAGCAGACAATGCAACACTTGATCTTCATATCTGCCACCATCCCTGCCAGCCTCGCATTTCAATCACAATTTGAATTTAGCAGCTGCTTTCTCTCTCTCAGACATGCATATACGCACACAAACGCAGCCCCTCAAGCAGCTGTAAAATTCAAGCTCAGCTGGGGAGGCAGGGCCTCTTGTAAAGCACTTGGGACTTGGAGAGGAAGGGAGCTTCAAAAATTTGGCAGATTATTGCCTCATGCCAGGATTCAAGAGGGCTCCATCCCTGGCATCCTTGCTCTCTACCTGCTGCCTCTTGAGACAGCACTACTGAACTCGCATCGGTGCTGCGGAGGGAAACAGCAAGATGAATAGAGGAAAGCAGGCAGCGGGGGATGCCTGAGGCTGGCTGACATGATTCACAATAGCTACAGAAGTCTGCTGGAGGCTCTTACCTCTCCTCCAACCACTACTCTCTCCCTCATCTACTCTCCTCATCCCCAATTATACCTCCCTGCTTTGCCGCCATCAGTGAGCACAAACCCCAGCTCAGGCTGGTGCTGGCCACCCCTCAGGGTCCCAGCCCAGCCCGGCAGCCACAACAGCATCTGCACATCTATGAAACCCAGCGGAGCATTTGGGAGGCGGAGGTCAGCCTAAGCAGCATATGGAGCAACCACATGGTGAATACTGGCCTCCCCAGGAGTTGTCTGCCACAGATGGAAAAAGCCCAGGAGCCATCACGACAAAATCTTCTGTCTGGGGGTGATGCATCCTCCCTGTTGGCTTTCCAAGCTGCTGAGCAATACTGGAAACCTCAGCTCCTCTCCCTTAGTGTGTGCACTTGGCACTGACTCACTCGCTGCCGTTTTGGACCTCCGGTTTGCCGGTGGGAGTGGCAGAAGCTGGGATATGGTGATGAGGTTATCTCAATGGCGGGTGGCTACTGCAGCGGAGGAGGACTAGCCACCCACTCCAGCAGCATAAGCTGGCTGTGTGTGACGTGGACGTGCAAACCAGATCTGGGTCCGGCCTGCTGCAGTGGCCACAGTGATTTTTTAACCTTGACGCTTCGTGGGTATGGGATACGCCACCACAACATCATACTTGGTCTTCCAGAGAAAGACATCCCCTCACATGGTCCGAGGGCTTAGTCAATGCGCAACCAGGAACACAGTTAATGGCAAGGAAATGCAGGCAGGTCACCAGGAGCAATGCTCCAGCTGTGAGAGCTGTGTCCCAGGCTGAGGGACACAACGTGGCCCATGGAAGCTCTGGCATTTCCCCAGCTGAAATCACCCGCAAACGAAGCACAGGCTCGCAGCCCTGTGCTAGCTGGAAGCAGGCAAGGGGAGCCACCATGGTTTCTCCAGCTCTGATTCCTCAGAGCACTGCAATTCTTCTCCATCTGAAACTATCCCACTGGCTGCAATTTAAAAACAAAATCACTCCAGCAAACATTGCTAAGCAACTGGCTGTCAGTGCCACATCCCATCCCACCAAAAGTATTTGCCCTCTCTGTGACCTTCTGGCAAGGAGCTTGCTGCTCAGCCTTTGCCAGATTTTGTATATTCAGCTATTGTTGGCAAGTCCAGAGGCTTGGCTGGATTAGCAAGGAAAACTCCAGGAAATCTTCTGCAACCATCCTGGTGAAAAACACCCCACAGAGAGGCTCTAAGAGCAGCCCTCCCATGCTCTGGGCACTAGAATCAGGACTATGAGGTGCTGGTCTCAGGGCATTTTTCTAGTTTGCAGGTCTGTGAGTCTAGGTGCTATCTCACATCCTGCAGAGGGGATAAAAGATGGACCACAAACATGCTGAAAACCTGGTCACAGAGCAGAGCAAGCTGCTTCGGGCAATAACATCTGGCTGAAAGGCTGAAGGAGAACCTGCTTGCTAATTAGGATGAGATGAAGATTGCGTGAGATCCTCTTCAAAGCCTCCTAACCCCTCATGTGAGCTGGGTGGGAGCCCCTTGGCATCGTGGTGCCTCTCAGCACAGCTCCTGGCACAGTGATGCCCTTTGATGTGGAGCGCATGCTAGGATGCACCTTCCTCTGAGCTCAGCTAGAGCAGAATTAAGGTCCACCTCTTCGGCTTCACTGTCATACAAGAAAGCCTGAGCACTTCTAGTCTGTCTCGCACAAAGCAGCCTAGGCCAGTTTGTTGTTGAATCCAAATGTCTAAGCACAGCCTTCAGCAGGTCATGCAGCGTGAGCCCTGGAGCTCACTCTAGCCTTGTCTGTGGTAGTCTGCTCTCCACTTTGCAGGAGGGACCTCTCTAGACAACTCTATGCTGGACACTCTTCATACCTTCTTGCACAGCCACCAACAATTTCTCCACGCTCCAAGAGCAGGCCACACTCATCCGTGCTTTCCCACCCAGCTCCAGTGGGTAACTCAAGACGCACTCCCAGGTTGCATGGCAATGCCAAAGCATTGCCTGTGGCAGCTCCTCAGACACCAGCAACACAAGCAAGGATTTGAGACAGCTTTGCAAGCTCTGCACCTTCCTCTCCTCGTTGACCATCTTGCCTGGACCCTTCTCCCTCCTCCAACTCCCCTCATCAGCGCCTGCCTCCCCCAGATCTCTCGGCAGCCCCATTTCCTCTGTGGCTGGTCTAATGCTCGGCTAATGGTGCATCATCCACAGCATTGTTCAGACATATTCAATAAATCAGAATCCAATTACCGGGTTAAGGAAATTGGAAGCAAATGCAATTAGCCCCAGCCCCTCCCACGTGCTGTGCCCTCGCTTCCTCCTTAATGAGAACTTTTCTTTCGCAGGAGCACTCAGTGCTCATCTGCCCGCCCGGGAACAAGGTGGCTGCCACCACGCAGCGGGGGTACAGTGAGGGGGCAGCCGAGTCGATCTTCCCTTTTAATAAGGCAGATGGTTAACATCTCTGGCATTAATTCTCTCCAGGAATAGCACACTCACGCTCTGCACAGCTATAACAGGCGTCCGTCAGGGCTGACAGCTCCTCTCTGGAGAAAGGAGCATCTGGTCCTTACTACAAAAAGGGCTAAAAGAATAAATAAATAAATAAGCACGTTGCCTGTTATAGAGCTGGAGAACCAGTGCTGCTTCAGCATTTCTGCCTAACTGCTGCATTTGGACTGGAATAGGGGAAATTCAGACTTGGGGCAGATGTTGGGGGCTGAGTTGCTCTGACCTGGGAGCAAGATGCAGCCTGGGGAGCACGGGCAGCAAGGTGCCATGGCTGAATCCAGCCCAGAGCTCCCATCAGAGCAGGACTTCCCCACAGAGGGCTCCCAAGAGAAGGCAGTAGCAGATGGCTGCTGCCAGCAGGCTGGCACTTAATGACAGGTAAGTCCTCAGGAAGGACTTGCACCAGCTGTGGGCTGGGGACCACTGGTGGGGGCCAGGCATATGCTGTGCCCTCAGAGGACAAGGAGGACAACTGCAGCGAGGGAACCTTGGGAGTATTTTCTACACCAGTAGGATGCTCCAACATTGCTCTGTCTAGTAAACTGGCAATTAACCACACCAACTATCAATAACCTGCAGCCATGAAGAGCAGCTCTTCCCCAATGAGCTTGGAGAGGCAACCAGAGGGAGGCTACAGCTGTGCTCATGGCAAGTGAGGGTGCACCAAAACTCCCACTCTGCCCTTCTCATGCTGAGAGCAGCAAGAGAGTGCAGGTCCTGTAAGGGCAACACTCACTGCAATCCTCCCTGCATGTCCCAAGAGGTCGTTTGGGTGCCAAAGGACATTTTTGACCCCAATGGTGCTGGAGCGGCTAGTAACCCAGCAAGGACTTACCTTCCTTTCCTCCTCACTCAGCAGTAATCCCTTATTTCCCACATTAACTTCTCTGTCTGCAGAGCAAAACAAGTGCTCAAGAGTTATTTTATTCCCCTTGCACCATCTCATTACATCCCCTGCAGAGCAAGAGTTCCCAGCATCAGTGAAGACTTTGCCCATCATGTAGACATGCTCTCACTCACCCATTACTTTTCTAAAAGAAAAAAAAAAAAAGCTTTTTCTTTTCTTTCCCTATGGTCCTGGAATAATTTACACATATTTTAATTAATAGGTTTAGGACTTCCAGACATGCCAAGCAATCAAGCAAAGTGAAAGATTCAATCAAAAAAATACAATCCAGGAAGAACCATTCCCAAGTGCACCCACTGGGCGTGGGTGAAGGGCCCAGACCCACCTAGCATCCCAAAACCACAGCCCTGAAGAGGAATGGGACCATCCACCCATATAATGAAGTTTCATGAGGAAGATCAGGAGAAACCAGGGGGTAGGCAGAACCTGTGATGGCGGGTGTCACGGACGGCGCGGTCACTGGGGATCCTCTCGCTCTCCCGCTGGTTAAAGGCATGGAGCCGGTAAGGGTCCTCGCCGCCCTTCCACCTCCGGGCGCTCAGGTACCTCCGTTCTTCAAACTGATCCCAAAGGTCGTCCCAGTCCACGTCCGTGCCCTGCGCACACAAAGTCAGCCCTGTTAGAGAGAGGAGTGACCAGAGGACACCTGACCTCACTTCAGAGGTCCTCCCATGCCCTGCTGGAGGTCAGCCAGCCCTGCAACATGGGCGAGCATCACAGGAACAGGCTCACAAGGAGCCTCATTAGGTCTTCAGGTTTACTTTTTTTCCTAGGTCTTGAAACGGCATGTCAAAGAAAGCCTGTTAATTTGAATTTAAAATGACTAATTTGAAACCAAGTTCAGGTCTCTGGTGGTTCTCCCCCTCAAACAGCACAGTCTCGAGAAATATTAAAGTGTAACGGTCTTGTTAGTGTTCTAATTTCTCTCCCGTCAAAAAACAAAGGTATTTTACACCCTATGCCCAATCGCCCCTGTAATCCTTCAGGTGGGAAAAGGCCATCAGACAGGAGCACTTTCATCAAGCACAACCCCAGTTTTCCACAGCTGTACCCTGTCCTCAGGGCTGGATCCAGCATTGGCATCCTGGAAGAAGGGGGCCATCATCCTTCCAGCCCAATTTCAGTCCATCTTTGCCACATCTCCCGCAGAGGACTTCAGCCCTACCACAGGGAAAGGAGCAGGCAAGCATGTGCCCATGTGGTTCCCCCCTGCAAAAGATGGTGGAGCTGCATTTGGAGGTTACACCACAGCTCTGACAGCTGTCAGAGGGTTTAAGCATCCCTTGGTGGCTTGGTGCCATCAGAGGGTTTAAGCATCCCTCAGCGGCACAATGCTGTCGGGGGGGTGAAGCATTTCTCAGCAGCACAGCTCCTGAGCCAGCGAGCACAATGCAGCACCGATAAGATCTCATCGTTACAGCAGCACAACCTCTTTGATCTCAGCCTACGTGTAACACGGAGAGATGCAAACATTTACAGACATCCCAGCCCTAAAGAAAATTGTGATCTTATCCCATAATTGATCTTTTCTTCTTCTTTTCTTTTTTTTTTTGTCCCCTCCTCAGTTCACACCATCTCAAAGCCGATTTTGTCTGCTAATAGCGCAAAATGAAGCTTTTGAAACGGGTGATTTTTATCCCATAATTGATTTTACTTGCATCTGGCAGTGCGTTTTCTCTAGTCAGAGGAAGGGGAGGAAGGAGCACCAGCTCCTGCAAATCAACCATGGCAGGACCAAGCTGAGTGACTCCAACCACATGACACCCCACACTGCCCTGGGTGACAGAGACACAAGCACCCTCAAAAAGCTGACAGAGCCTAGGGATGCAGGGGTCTCCAGGTACAGGATCGCATTCATCCTCCCCTGGTGTGACCCCATAGTCTTCTCAGGAGCTCCTCCAGCACTTACCCCAGTGCAAAGAAGATCAGAAGAAACCCCCAACCTACCAGCTGTACTCAGAGAAAGTTACTCAGGACCAGGAGGAAGTTATTCAAGGCTGGGAGAAAGTTATGGAATCAGTCACTGCAGGAGGTTTATGAGGAGGATGCACATAAAACTCCTGTGGGCTTTCGGGAGGACCAATGTACACAGGGTGCTAAATATTGTTTATGTTTTTTCTAAGGCATTTTTTGCAAAACATGATTTACTGCCGCAGTAAAAGATCAGGAAAAAGTAAGCCGATTGCATCGCAGAGCCACTGACAGCCTGACGTTCATAAGATTTCATGATGACCCTCGGGGGGGGGGGGGGGGGGGC
>JAVSBS010016946.1:87601-110751 GCA_033124195.1 Coracias cyanogaster
CCCCCCCCCCCCCCCCCCCCCCCCCCCCCCCCCCCCCCCCCCCCCCCCCCCCCCCCCCCCCCCCCCCCCCCCCACCAGAGAGGTGCAGGCCCTAAATTTTAATGCTGTGAAGAAAAGTAAAAGTTGGTTTTATCAAACTTAATAAGAGGAGAAATGGCTTTTTAAAGTGGCTGCATATCACTTAAGGCTGTTTGATGTATATCTATATATATTTACTTATTTATTTAAGTTAGTTAAACTCAGTAGCCTTGGATCAACAAGCAGGGTGCAGCTGGGCAAGAACCTGATGGCTTAAGCAGGAGGGCTGGAGGATTCTTGTGGCTCCAAGAAAATTGGGAGTTTGTGTATGTGCTGTGAGGGCTGCGAGGCTCTGGCCAGGCCAGCAGAAGCAGAGAGGTGGTGCATGGGAGGGTCCTGGCACATGCCTCAACGTTCAGAACAGCACTTCCCCAGCATCCATCTAACCTCACCACCATCCTGTTACTAGAGGGCAGTCTCCTTCTCGACAAGCTTTCAAAACTCACCTGGACACATTCCTGTGCAACCTCATCTAGGTGAACCTGCTTTGGCAGGGGGATTGGGCTACATGATCTCTAGAGGTGCCTTCCAACCCCATCCATTCTGTGATCCTGTGATTCTGTGGGGGATCCCAGCAGTAAATGGATACACGGACAAATACCAGTGCATTATCCCATGGCATTTGCTGCTCATCCTGCCCTAGATATACCTTGCATCTAAGGGTTGCATTCTGGGTTCACACCACAGTGAATAACTAACACCCCTGTAAAATCTCCAAATCAGCCTACCTTGATCTACTTTCCTTTTTGGGTCGAGGAATATCAAGATCAAGAGCAAATAATAGCTGAGATCAAGAGCAAACAGATGCCAAATAGAGATCAAAGAGTTATTTTAACCACTGGCCACAAAACAAGTCCAGGGATTGGGTTAACTTCCTCGGCCAGAAGAAGATATCCAGGTTTGGTCATCTGCTTTCAATTCACATCTCCTGTCCAAATCTTCTGGGTGTTCTTCAGCCCTGCATCCCAAGCTTCCCCACAGGGGTAACTGAAAGGGGAGCAGGATGCTTGGGCACATGCATGCACTGATCTCTGCAAAAAAATGCCTGTGCAAAGCAGTGAGGGGAAGCAAGACAGTGGCCTCAGATTAAAAGCTCCCAGCTACACAAGTGGTGGGAGACCAGGAGACTTCCCCAACCCACATGCAGGGACTTGCCTGTTTCCTGGCACCTGATCAGGGATAAGGAAAGCAAGTTAAAGTGTAAGGAAGACATCCTCTTCGCTCACCCAGGGACAGCACATCAGTTACAGGTTACTAGGTAAGGTCTTCATTATAATATTTCCACCGTGTATTATCACCTCTTCCTCACACCAGAATTCTGTCTTGGGAACTAAATAACTGATGTGCAGAAATCTAAATTTAATTTATTATGATCTAACTCACTTTAGAAGCCAAATTACCAGACACTAGAAAAGGATCAAGTCAATACTCCACTTGCCTTCCTATTTATCTTCTACAGGGCTTCTCTCTCCAAGTTTCATGTTCATTTTCTCCCATGTACTAGTAATACATTTTTTTTTTCTTGGAATTAGGTAATTTCTCTCTCAACACTGCAGTTTAATGGCTGGTATTAATTATAGGAAACACAGTGAATGATTAAAAGTGTTTGAGACACTCAACGAGACTACAGGAGAGAGAGGAAAAAACTGCCCAAGGGGCAGCTGGATGCTCTTGGCAAACAAGTTCTGCCACTTCTGACACCATATTGGGGGAAACCCTGGAGGGGTCAATGAGAGGGACCACCCCAGGCAAAGAGACAAAACTCGTGGAGAGGAGGTCCCATCTCACACCAGCACCCAGCTGAGAGCAGGGCTTGCCAAGAGCCTCTTCCTTTGCCAGCTTTCTGAAAGCATCCCCCAAAACCATCCACTAAAAGGCACCCCTCCAAAATCACCCACCACTTTTCTGGTGAAGGACGAGGAGCAAACCCCCAGAGCAAGCACGGAGACAGTTTTTCACCACAACTGTACTTTAGAGATCTAAAGCCTCTCAGTGCAAAGATGTAATTTGTCTTCTGCCTCTTAAATCACCGCTCAGAAACAAAACAAAAAAAAAAAAAAAAAGGGAAAAATAATATTTAAAAAAAAAAAAAAAGGAGTGGTGCTGTGGGGGGAGAGAGGGTTGTTAGCACTAAAACTACAATTTTCTGGCAGCTGCAAATGCCTTGTTTATGTGGATTTCTGCGACTATGACATTTTAATGGCATAATAATTGTATGATTACAGTACAGCAGGGATCGCTGGAGCGGGAAGGAGGAACAAGCAACCCAGTTAGCTGCCACTGCAGGCCCGCGGGGACCCTGTGGGATGCTCTGCAACCACAGGCAGCCCCCAGCACCCCTTGCCAGCACAGGAGGCTGGACACTGGACAGGGGACCAGCACGTTGTGGTAGCATCTTGGCTGCAGTGAGGTGGCCTGGCCAGGAAAGAACGTTTCAGGTGAAAAGCCTGGCCCAAGAAGAGCTGGTGGTGACTGGGGATGGGCAGTATGCACTGGTTCCCAGGGCCAGCCTCCAGCTGCCCAGGAAGAAAAGGAGTGGGTGGCACAAGCCAAAAGTGGAGTCTGATTCATGACCTTCTTTCGTGGTGCCGTTTTAAAGTAGAGAACGTAAGCCTTTGCTAAAATAAAAGGTGTTTTTCCTTTTGGGGCTGTTGAGCATTGCCTTTAGACAGAGGCTAATTGGGCTGGCACTGTGCGCACCCTTTCAGGAGGCAGCAAACCCAAGCCAGCCTGGTGGCCAGCAGAGCTGCTGGTGTTTGCTGGAGAGCCCAGGGTTTTGCTCAGGCAAAGGGGTTTTACCTGTGGGGGGTGCAATGGTGAACCCAGTTGACAAATGTGCCTCTACCTCGGCCCCCCTCACACCCAGCTTTCCCTGGAAAATCTCATCCCTCCAAAATCCCCAACCAAGCCTCACTGCTGAGCTTCCCTCCTGCCTTCCCTTGGGCTCAGGGAGAAGAGGGGGAAATAGAAAAATACATCAGCATAGCAAAAGCTCCAATAAACAAGCAAAAACTCTAGAAATGTGGGTGCCGGACTGCACGGTGCTGCCCCGTCACTCCTCTGCCTGCAGACAGTGGAAACACGTGTGTGCGTGTGGCACTGGAGGCGGAGGGCAATCTCTCAGTGGGAATTGCAACCAGGCATTACACAAATGAGATTTAAACATCTCACTGAAGCACAGGGCCCCTGCAAGCAGGAGTTTCAATTATAGAGCTGTTACTGTCCGAGGCACTAATGCCATCTGAAAGGATTATAATACTTCAAACAGGATGGGGCTCATCCCTCCTCATCCACCAGTGCCAGGGCATGAGCTAAGAGGGTCAGCAGCCCCAGAAGAGAAAGAAGGAGGGCAGCATCACGCTGCCTCCATCCTTTTCCCTGTCTCCCCAAATAGCCCAGATGGAGCACTGAAGTACATCCTTCAGTCAAGCTTTGGTGTTGTTTTCCTGACACTAGAACCCAGTGGCTTGGCTTAGCCCTGAGCACAGTGCTGTGCATCCTGACAGCCTCATCCCCAGGATACAAGGGGATGACAGAGGACCATGGCCACACTCTTTGCCTTGTCTGAAGAGCATGCGGCAGTGCCAAAATCAAGCAGCAGGTCTCTGGAGAACAGGCTTCGTACCCACCCTGCAGCACATCCTCCGGTGCATCAGGTACCGCTCAGCAACAAACTGGCACAGACCCTGGAAAGGTCACATCCCACACGTCCTTTCTCTTATCCCTCTTCCTCAAACTGCACAGCCCCCAAGCCGATCAAGCACCTAAATACGAACTTAAGTGACTCTAGGCATTTGGAGGAGCCCACAGAAATCCCTGTTCAAACGCTTGAAGTTAAGTACTTACTTAAGTGCTTCACTGGCTTAGTTCTGCCTTCTCCAGCTTTGTGCTGACACCAACCATGCATCAGAAACGCAGAGGTAGTTCTTGGCCCTGGCTGTCATCTGCCCCTAATTAGTCTACTGCCTCATGGGAATTTTAGCTCCAATTCCTTTATCTGAGGGCTGTGAAGCTCCTCTTCCTTTTGCATGGGTACCTGGGAAAAACACCCAGGTGCACACTGGTGGCAGCTCCTGAGTACCCCACAGGGATGCGTCACCAACCCATGTCTGCCAGGATCTCACCCTATCACAAGGAGGACTGGCATCTCCCGCTGCTTGGAGGTGATTTACGGCCTCCCAGGGGAGACTTCCAGCTCTGAGTCTGCTCTGACCCCACTTGCTGAAGGAAAAAAGAATAATTTTTTTAAAAGAATAAAATATTCATACAGATGCCTAATTAAAGCAAAGCACTTCTCCAGCAAATCCTGTCCTCCAGCTGGGGTCCCTGGAGAAGCTCTGAGCATTCACCATTAAGCCTCTCGCTGCCAATGACCTTTCCCTGCTCACGCACATCCGCAGGCATGCTGCTTCATCTTCAAAGGATAGAGCGTTGCCTCCTCCCCTGCTAGCTCAGCAGGGAACACAAGTCTCTGAGGACCTTCCCGAAAGTGTCCCACTTTCTCACTTGGCCCTGAGGCCAAGGCCATGCTATCAATGCCCTTGCTGCCCTCCCTGCTGACTGCCCCATTTCCTTTCTCTGTCTCTCCAACCTACTCTCTCATACCCACTCCTGCATGGGCAGTGTCTGGATCTCTCCTGTGTTGCACACACGTTTACACAATTAAACCACTTACTGCATCAGGAAACAGGACTGACAAAGGCTGGAGAGCGGCCATGGAAATGACTTGACCTTCAAGAACTACACCTGCCACCACTTCCTGGATCAAAACAGCCTCATTCAGCTCTGGAGAAGACTCTCCAGTGCCTTCCTCTGAATGTCCCCATGCTCAACTAGTATCAGCACAGGCTGTTGGCCACTGATTCAGTGCAAATAGCCATCCCAGGGCTAGGGCAGCTGGGCCATCGTTCGGTCAATCATAGCTAAAACCAGCTCTTTGTGTATCTTCTTGTCCGTATCTGCAGTAAATGATATACAGGGTCTGAAACAGCCTCCAGAGGTTTAAATGTGCTGAAGTCTCTGGCCAAACACAATGGCACAAAAAGCTGCCAGAGGATTACTGATGTTTGTTTTCCAGTAAGGACACCAAAGCTTTCATTTCAAAACGGATGGCCAGGGCAGCCACCAAAATGGGGAATTTATCTGCAAATCAGGAGCAGAAGACCCCAAGTTGCAAGGAGGGAAAGATGACAGATTCATTGCTTTGATGAAAGGCCAAATCTTGTTTCCCAGGCTTCCCTTAGGAGAAAGCAAGTCAGCTTAGAGTTCACACTGTGCTTATCAGCAAGCACTTGCCATGCCAGCAGCAGTGCCAGGTTAAAATATACCACCACCTTTCCCAGGCAGCCTGGGCCTTTAATTTCACACATGGACAATGCTCCTATCCACTGGCTGTAGCACCAGGCCACCGTCCTGCCTCTACGGAGGGAGAGGCAATGCACGCACCCAGCCAGCATCGCGCACCCCACCCAAGGAATCCCTGTGGTGACCCTCATCATCTCCAACGTGCTTAGGTACCTCCTGCCTTCCTGTGACGATGGAGAGGAGTGCACGATCCAGGCCACTGAGCTCTGGAAACAACATCCAGCTACAAAATCCTGTGCTCCCGCTTGGAAAGATGCTTTCCTTCTTAGACCCCTAAACTCAGGTGCGTGCAGAAGAGCCTTGCTGCATAAAGAACACAGACTTTAATTCTTTAAAACAATAAATCAGCCCATAGGATAGCCTGACACATGAAGACAAATCCTGTATAATTAAAAAGGAAAGGAAGCCGATTATATCCTCCTGGAGAATATTGCTGCCTGCTTCTGTTTTATTTATATGTTACACTGTATAATGAGCTGAATATTTAGGAGGTCAGCACAAACCAAGCTGCTGACTGAAGAAAAGAGAAGTCCCAGCTCTGTCTGTGCCAGGAGCCAAGCAGGAGGATGGAGTAGATTTCTGGTCATCTCCTCCTCCCCTTGCCCACAGTCCCCTGAGATGCTGTGGGACTGCTCAGTTCAACTGCTAACTCCCAACTGCTTGTGCTCAGGCTGCATTGGTCTTCCCAAGCCTACATCCAAAAAAGGTCTTCTGAGCTCCCCCACAGCCCCCCAAGAAAGGATGAGCAAGACCAGACCAAGCCCATTGGCACCTGTGAACTCTGCTAATGGGTCTACAAACAGTAATTCTGTATGTCAAACAACACCAAATAGGTTTTAAGTGTCTGTAAGAGAGTCTCTGCTTCCACTGAGATTTTTTTTTTTTTATTTCAGGTTTAAAAAACCAAAAAAGGTGGAAAACTGTTGGTCTGACAGCAGCTCTGCTCTGTAATGAACCCCCCCAGGTTACTGGTAATAGGCCCCAGCTTGTGCCCCAACTGCCGTTCCCATCAGCAGTGGGAAACTTGTAGCTCCCCTGGGCTCTCTCCATCCTTCACTGATGCCAGCTCCCCAGAGCACCTTTGGCCCCTGCCAGAAAAGTTCCCCTTGGCACCCTACTCTGGGCTCTCCAGGGTGTCAGGAGATGGCAGAGAGCATCTTTGCGGCCACTGTGCCACATTAACTGGAGTACCACCAGCAGCCCCTCCATGGCCCATTGCCACCACTCAGTGCAACCTTCCGCTGACAGCACGGCATGGCTGAGCCTCAGAGCTTCTCCCCTCAAGGCTGGCAGCAATTACATGGGGTGCTAATGGGGAAAGAAATGAAGGCAGCAACCTGTTTTCCCCTGATGCCAGCCAGGGTCAGCTTAGCCCCAGGATCATCAGAGGTCAAAGGCATTTGGGAAGAGCCCAGACCCATGGTGGGTAAGTAAGAGCAGCAAAAGGGAGCTCCTGCTTGGACAGACAGTGTTTTGTTTTCTTTCTGTGCCTTTTCAGGACAGACATGAGCTGCTTCCCAGCCATGAAGGTCAAACCAGACTTCCCAGGCTTCAGCAGGAGCAGCAGATGATTTAGTACTTAGGAGCCCATAACTGCGCTCGGTCTCCAGCTGAGCTGTGCTCATCCTTCTGCGTAAAAGCCAAAGCTCCTACCAAACAACAGAGGTTGAGCATCTTGGAGGTCGGAGAAGGTCTCTCCCTTCTCCCCAGAGCTGTGGGTCCCACATGCCAGAGGACAGCCTGGGATGGGAGAAAGGGTGGGGGAAAAGGGAGCAGGGAAGGAGGGGTAAAAGAGCCAGCAGCCCACGTCCTGCTCTGAACACAGCCCTTTAAAAAGCAGGCGGCTAATCCGACCTGTACCTCCCGAGCAAGGAAAGGATCGTACTGTTAATACACCCAGCATCTTCAACCCAACATGGCCTTTTCGCAGCAGCAAAGCCAGGGGTAATCCATCTAGTAATTGCTTCCATGGGGATCTTTACACAGCTTTAGAAACTAATGCTACTATCCTTCCCCGAGCAGCCGCCTTTCCAAACGGAGTGGCAACAAGGGGTGATGGATAACAGCAGCATATTAACGTGAAAGGAATAGTGCCTCCAAGGGAGGGAAAGCTCAGCCTTTATTTCACCTTGGTTTATTCTAACAGGGGGAAAAAGACCCAGTGATTAGAAAAAGGGATATTCAAGCAAAATAAAATAATCGCAAATACACCAGGCCGTATTTGCCAAGAAGCCACCAGCTTGCCCCCTCTCTCTGTCAGCTGAACTGCCTTCGAGGAGCAGAGAGTCACCAAGTGGGCACCAAGGCACAACCTGCTCCAAGGGAGGAGCTCAGCAAGGACAAGAAATGCTGTCAGTCAGAACTCCCTGCTCCTGTGATTGATTTCCAGCTCTGGAAAAGCCTCAGCCCCGCCCCCAGCCATGCCTCAGTTTCCCTGTTCCTACAATTAACTCACCAGGCTCCTGCTTGATGGGAGACTCACCAGGGAGCATCACCTGCTCCAGGCAGCTCCAGCACAAGAGCTTTTTTTCCTCTTCCCATTTCTCACTCTTTGCAGAGCAGGAAGAGCAGAAGAAAACCCTGACTGGTGACTAATCAAAATGCCCCAAGCCCTCTCGGAGAGCTTTCCTGGCAGACGCATGCAGTGCGGTGGTGAGCTGCAGGCCAGCCCAGCCCAAACTACACCAAGCACCTACTCTGTTACCAGTGGGGAATTCTTGGTCAGACCATGACCAAGAACATATTTTAAAGCACCACTAGTGCCCTACCCTGCTTTGAGAGGATGGAGGAGCCAGGGACAGGTTTTCTGCAGCTGGCAGGGGCAGCACAGGCTGTGGGGTACCAACCCGTGGGGCATCTTTCAAACCCTCAGTGCACAGCTGGAGTGCAGGACCCATCAGTGGCTGCCGTCAGATGCCATCTCACCAACAAAAAGTTCCAAGGCTTCAATGTGATCTCCTCGTCTCACACATACACATTTTGCAGAGAGGCAGGTATTTCTGTAACCTGGAGCTGGTCTTCCACACACAGGCGGAGGGAGACAAAGCTCAGGTCACAGTGACGACACTCCAGGTCACATGCACTACTCAGCTTCCAGCCCATTCTTCCCCCAACTTTCCTCAAGGAGAAATTAGATATAAAACATTTGTGACAGCAAGAACTGATCTAAACCTTTGATCCTTAGGTACCTGCTGGTGGAGTGTCTCTGAGATCCCAGGCCTGGGAGCAACATGACTGACAGCACTAGAGATAGAGCAGCATAATTTAGAGCGTATGTGTCAGCCCAAGCTTCTCCTATCTCAGCTCAGTAATAGGAATTAAAAAACCCAACCCTGCCTAGCAAGAAATGCACCGAAGCAAGGCATGGGGAGTTAGAAAATAAATCAGCCTGTTGAGGATCCCTGCCAGCCACAAGCACGGGTGCTGCAGGAGGCTCAAGAAAGATGCTGTGCCTTGGGATGATCCGGGGTTAGCTGGGGATGAGGGAGACCAGAGGCAGGGCATGGCTGGTGTGGCCTGGCCAGGCAGATCTCCAGGGTCTGGTCACCTTCCAGCAGCACAGTGCTGCTACTCACGTGAGCAAATCCTAAGCAGAGCTGCTGCTGGGCACAGGAGCCAGGGCATGGGACATGCCAGGTCCATGCAGCAGGGACAGCCTGAGGATGACATGGGCCAAAGCTTGTATGGAGGCCTGAGCAACATCTTAGAGTAAATCTGCCCCAAAAATAATCTCCACAGGGAGAGAAAAGATGGTGTAGGGAATGAATCACAGCTTCTTCTGGAGCAAAGACCCCCTTCTGCCACTACAAAAGCCACCTGCTTCCTTTGAGGGACAGGCTTAAGCAGCATCATCCTTCCCAAAAAAAGGAGACAAATGAGCACGGAGACGCACATCCCATCACCCCCTCCTGCTGTGCTCATGTGAAGGCACGAGCACAGCTTCCCACATTGCTAGGAAGATCACAGATGCAAAAGGAAAACAGAAGAGGTGGGAACAACAGAAAAAAAAAGACCAAACCAAAACCCTAGAGCTGTAATTGGGCTTGTATCAAATGACATCTGTAATTTGGAGGACAGCTGTTGTTACCACCAAGGGCCCATCACTGGAGGTCTCACACCCAGGAGGACACTAGTTCCAAAAGCACTGCTATGTCACAGCCCAGAGACACAGGACAACCTTCCCTTCCCCCTTTCCCTAACACACTGGCAACATCTGATCAATATTTCTGCACAATTCTAGAAGCCAAAAAAAAAAAAAAAGTAAAAAAAAAACTCAATCAAAATAAAAATAAAACACAAACACACTGCTAAGTCACCTGATGCAGCAAACTCAAAACACCTCCCGAGAGCACAGGGATCTGGATGGAAACCAGCAACCAGGCACTGAGCTTTGTTGTTAATATCAAGAAAAAAAATTAAATCTGCATTTGGCACTGATTCTCTCTCACACACACGTTTCACTGCAATAAGGAAAAGAGCATTTTTTGAGTCATCAGTTGTGGAAACGTGGCATGGAAGTTTTTCTGGTTAGCTCCTGCTTGGGCGTGCAGGAAGATGCAGGAAGAGTGGTGAGGCAGTATGGTAACAGCTCCTGCCACAGTTCTGCTCAGCTCCACCATGACTCTGCACACCATGGCTAATCCACATCTAGAGGCAGCGAGCCTTGACATGAACCCCAACTCATCAAACCCCAAAACCTCATCCTCTTCAATGCAGACTTCAAAGCACTCCCATAGACAGCATCTTGTATTAGTGCATGATGTTAGGAGGCACCACGCATGTGGGCAAGCAAAGCAACCATGATACAAGCCAGTGGCAGGGCTCAAATCAAGGCAGAAATATGCCCCCCTAAATCTGTTGGCTCTTGATGCCCTCCAGCATTGGGCTTGGAGGGAGGTGGTAGTTGCAGGTATGGTACAGCTTCTCGCAGGACAGCTGGGTGACAAGTAAACACATGGTTCATTCACTGGCCATAGCATCATGGACCTGTCACCACACAAGGCATGCCCATCTGTCTACCAGAAACAAGTTGATAAGCAACACCTCCAAGACCTCCAGACTCAAAGAGTCAGCACTGAAACAGCCCAATGTAAGCTTCAACAGAGGGCATTTTGTGCTGGGTAGACACATGAACTCCACCAGAAGCTGTGCAATATCTACCAAAGGCTAAAGTCCCCGCTCTCAAAAAGCCATGGGGAGAGGGGGGAAGTGCCCCTGCACAAAATGAGGAGTGGAGAGCTGAGGTTGGACACGCTTTCAGGCAGCTCCACGGCCAGCCCTGCACACCTTTGATCCTCCTTGCTCCTGCAGCAACTCTCTCCCTTTGCCGGCAGCACTGCATTAAGGATTAGGTGGGATCAGACACGGGATAATACAAATGAGGTTGCGTTTGCTGCTGACAGTAGCTGCAAAGAAATGAAAAGCCAGTTTTCCCAGCCAGAAGGAAATGAGATGTTGTTAAACTCCAGCCAAGCAGGAGAGGAAAGGAGGGGTACGGCTGCGACCAGGCTAACGCAGCTTCACTGCCCACAGATTTGGATATACCACTGCAGTGCCTGATGGCCCGCAACTACACAGGGAAGGGACTCTCCTTACAGAGGAACTACGTCTCCAGCCAGGCTTCCTGGTGGAAACCAGGGGAGGTGAGGGGTGGAAGCAGCAGGAAGGCTCCCTGTGACTGGAGGGAAGTCTCCCACACCACCCCTGCATAGTTTTGCATAACTGGAGATGAAACAAAATCCATTTTTTATCTGGATGGTCCTGAAAGCCCTGACTCAAGCCCCAGATTGGTGATGCTGTTTCCCTTAGTGTCAGGCATCCCATGTCTCATTTCTTCTCCTGGGTCTTTTTCCGTTCTCATGTTCTCCTACATACCTCAGCAGCTCTCTCCTCCCAGTCACAGGCATGTTTCTACCTTCTCTTGGTCCCCAAGCCCTTGGCACCAGCCATGGCATGCCTTCAAATGGAGGGGAGAAAATCACAATACAAAGGGATCGAGGTACATTCAGGCTTTGATAGGCATGCTGGAGCACAACACCTAATGGAAGGATGGGTGGGGATAAGAAATCCTGTAGATGGAGAAGACCTGCTGAAGAGCAGTCATGCTACTCCATGGATCCTTCCCAAACACATAGCAGACAGCGCAGAGGTCCTACCAGCTGTGGAGCAAGCAGGCTTGAACATCTCAACCACCACTGGTCCTGGTGGCTCTAAAAAACCCCACCTGACTGCATTTATATTTGAGTTACCGCTTGTAACTGGAGCACAAGCACATACTCTTTCTGCTTTTGGTCCCAAAGGAGAAAAAACTCTCATGAGAAGTGAAGAGCTCCACACACACTACGGTAGGTTCCCAGCTCTGATCTGGATGACCTCTCACCAGCTTGTGCACAGCCCTGGGAAAGGCAGAGATGCCGGCCACAGCCCCAGCAAACCTGCACACAGATGGCAATGGGACCAGTCCCTCAGCAGCTGGCAGCATCTACTGCTGCTGCCCACATCAACACAGATGCCTGGAGAGCTGCACCAGAAATAACTGGTTACACAAGCCAGAACTTCTTACACACAGGCAAAGAGAGTCTTAATCCCTACCTACCAGGTACAGCTGAGCATCTGAATGCATCCCTCCTTTTTGCAGAAGGAACAACATCTCAAGGGCAATGAAATGGACCTAAAAGAATGCTGAGACAAAAGGTCAGCGGGAGGTACCAGTGGCTTGTGACAGCTAGGCTGGTGAACATCTGTACAGCAGAGAGCCGCTGCTCTTGCTCTGCCAGCAGCCTTTACGGCTGCTCTAAAACAGGGGCAATAATGCTCACTTAAGAGTCTCATGCTAAATTAATCGTAGCAAAGTGCTCTATGGTTCAGCAACGAGAGATAGGAAGGCAGCACTAAGTACGATCATAGCCATACTCAGCAAGACTAATGGTCTGTGCTGTGCTACAGTCCCCGGTACGGAATCTCTAGCACCGCTTAACACTTCAGAGGAGGAGGCACGGCAGCCTGGCAGCAGGGGTGCACCCTCCTCCCCATCCTGGACGGGTACCAGTAAGGTCTGCCCAGCTCCCTTGCATTGGCAGGGGGTCTCAGCCCAGCCAGGCACAGCCACGGTGGTGGCACCTGGTTGTACTGCCCGCCTCTGAAACTCCTGAGCTGGGGACCATGGTGTTCAGAGGAACAGGGAAAAAGAAAGATAAAAACATGAAAATAAATCAAGTGACGCTAAAGGAAACAAGTTATTTTAAAAGGCTTCCTCCTCTCTGCCAACTTTGACCTGCTCCTGGGCTCTGTGCCCAGCAACAAGCACCAGGCAGGGCGAGGTGTGTGCAGGGCAGCGCCTGGCACGGGGTTCTCACGTCCCGGGTGAGGGCCAGCACTGAGTCACGAAACCAGTGGAGGGGTGCAGAGTGGCAGGACGAGGGATGAGGGGTTTGGGCCCCATCCAGCCCCGCAGCCGGCTTCCCTCTTCATCCCAGGTGGAAAGGACCATGTGCCCACAGCTCCCTCCCTGTCAAGCTGCTTGTTCCCACATGCAGCCTCACCTTCTGCACACCAGTTTCCTTACTGGGATGTGGTAAATTAAATATATCGGTGTATACACATATAGAGGCATGCATGCCACGTTTTTCCAGCTCAGTTACACACTCTTCCCTGCAAGGAGCCTCCAAGCTGAACTGCTTGAGCTGCCCTGGGGATGTGCTGGGGGCTGGGAGAAGAAGATCTGACCACTGAGGAGCAGGGTGACAGCCATGCAGAGAAGGGCTGCTCAGAAAGGAAGTGGTGCTGGGTCACATCTGCCTAAATACTCCATCTCTGATGGGAGTCTTAACAGCAAAGACCAGGGGAACACTATGGGTGAGTGAGCAGAGGGATGCTGCTTCTGAGCACCCTGCTGCTGCCAGCACACTGCCTTCTCGTTTAACACTCACACGGACCTTTTTCCCATGCATCCGTCCAGTCAGCACTGAACCCATGCAGGCTTTCAGCACCAGAAGATGCTGTTGCAGCAGGCTCCACAAACACCCTGCATCCACCCGCACGGAACCTGCCCCTACCAGCTTCCTTTGATGACACCAGCTTTTGTCCAGGAAGAGACAGGAGGTACTTCCTATCCACCCTTTCTCTGCCATTAATCATCTTCTAGATCTCAAACACAATTTCTCTCCTCCATTCCAGGCTAAGCAGCCCAAGCCTACTTCTCAATAAGCCATCCCAAAGCCTCTGTCACCCCAGGGCCCCACCTCTGCACCATTTCCACCTCTCCAAGATGGCAGAGAGCAAACAGCAGGCAGGATTCACCAGGGATTCATGCAGCAACACCCCGCCTGCCCTTACCCTTTGGTCATCCATGGTTCACCATCAATGCAACCAATCTGCCCAACATGCTCCAGCCCTCGGTGCTTGCTGTGGGGCCAGCTGCTCTCCCCAAGCATCACTCACCTCCGCTGGCAGCACAGTAAAAACCAAGCACAAGTCACTCAGGAGAAGCTGTTCAACTGTCCCAACCTCTGCCTCGCTACTGAAATATCTACAAAAGGACAAGCAGCAAAAGCCTCATTATTTTAAAGTATGAGTCCAGGCTGCTACAAGGCACTGGGATCCTGGTACATCAGGACAAGATGTTCTTCCCCTCCACAAGGCATTTGGCAGGGGCTCTGCCTCTTCCAGCTAAGCTCCAGCAGGATCACTTCAGCTTATCCCTCACCCTTGCCCAGCACCAGCAATGCTGAACGGGAATGGGCAGCCAGCACTACTGGAGTGGGACTCTGCCACCAACACCAGGCTTAGCCCACCAGCCCCTTACCTTCCGAGACAAAAGCGGTGAACATGAGCAATAAAATTAAAGTTCTTCTTTGTGTTTCAATTTAACATTTTATCTGCATTGGAAACAGCAGGGAAAACACGTGGGAAATGTAAACTGAGGAAACGCTCTGGCTCTGTAGCAGGAGAAGCCAAAAGAAACACTAGGGCATCTAGGGCAAGCTCTACAAGGCTCATTTAAAAATGTTCCCTCTGCCAACACGGATAAATATTTGAGCAAAAAAAAATTACAGAAAAATCCAGTTGACTCATGAAGAGCAAGTGTGTTAAATATAGAAAATAAATTAAATAATTAAAGGGCAAAAGAAATGGGATTTCAGCCCCGCTCTGCACAGCCTTACAAGGGGAGCTACCAAGCTGTTTTTAACCCTTGAAGTGGGTGAAGTAGGCAGCAATGCCAGCTTCTGCCATGCTCCCAGGCCACATTTTCCCCTGCATCTGGAAGTACAGAGCAGTGGGGCTGGTACGGGGAGCTCCCTTTGGCCACTGCCCCATGCCCCCAGAGCACAGCACAACTTCACTCAAGGCTCTACATCCCTTCTCCATGTCCCGATGGGGCAGCTGAAGTGCAGAGACAGTGACTGCTTTGCCCACAGCAGCCCAGAAACTCTCCATGGGATGTAAGCCCACCTGGAATGTTTTATAAGCTGTTAGCCCAAGTGCTGAGCTCCCCCAGAGCCACAGGTATATGTGGCAGCTCTTCAGGTACAGTCTAATTCAAGCTCAAAAAAAAAAAAAGTTAAAAAAAAACCCCAACCCTGCTCCAGATAGACTCAAAAACCCTGGGACAGGCTGAAATTTAGGCTACAGATGTTACAGACAGATTCTGTTACTGCCAGGAGCCAAGCCCTGCAATTTAAAGGTGCCCTGGCACAAACTCACCCCAAATGTGGCTCCCAGCCTCTACCACACTCATAAATTACACATGGCAAAAAGGGCAAGCTCAAAGCATCTATGTCGCTTTCGAGAGTTCAGGGCTGATCTAATTTACCAAGGCCTTTATGGGTCCCCAGGCAGAGCAGGGGAGCCCCTTGCTCAGACTGGCAGGGAAGTCATCCTGCTTATGTGCTCCTCCACTCCCAGAAACTATTCCCCAATATTAAAGCAGGAAAAACTCATGGCAAGGCTGTGTTGGCAGGTGCCTGATGTGGCCAAGGGAATGGCGGAGCTATCAGCTGGGCATCACTGTCCACCCCAACAGCTCTCTCCTTGAACAGCCCGCAAGATGCAGCAGGTGAAGGAAGTGAGTGGGACAAGATCCAGAGAGAGGATACATTCAGAGCCAGGCTGTTCTATTAATATCCTCCTCCTTTCTTCCACCTGCCCCCAAAAAAAGGTCCTTTGACACCCTCAGTTTCCACTGAAACAAGGTCAGCCTCAACACAGGTGTAACCTGGGCAGCCCACAGAGATGAAACAGGAGAAACAACTTCAAGACATATCTCTGTGTCTGTGATCAGGAGGCTGAAAACCAGCAGCATCAACTCTCTAGATAACACGCAGCGTCTGAGGCTACACCACTGATCCCGGCAGCAGCCCCCACCCCATCAGCTACAGAAAACATATATAGAGGAAAACAGAGAGAGACAGACAGATGACTTCCATGTTATTTTGTCTTTTCTAAACAGTCCAGTAAAGCACCACAGATTCGCTTTTCCCAAGCAGGAGATCGACATGCCCACAGCTAAGCAGTGCTTGCTGTGCCACACTCCTCTCCATCTCAAGCCACAGGCACCTTCTATTCTCTACCAGTGTCACTGGAAGTTGTGGAGAGGAGGATTAAATCACTATGGCAAATTACCTAAAATGGATCCAAAATATTCCTAATCTTCGTCAGGCCATCATCTTTGCATTTATCCAAGCATGAGCTTTACAGGGATGGAAGACAGAATTAGGGCTGTCAGGCCGCAAAAGGCACAGCCTAAGTGGCAGGGACAAATACAAGCACTTAATAACAGGGCTGTGGTTAACTGGTTTACAAACTTCTTACGAACGGGCTTGTGTCTTCCTCCGTCATGAGGGATGCCTGTTGCTCACAAGGGGCTCCACATCCCTACCGCAGCTGTCAGCACTACTGGTGTCCCCTTCAGTAAGTCTGTAATGTACCACACTTGCAGCAGGATCACGGTGAAGAGGAAGTGATGCCAGGTGGCATCAGTCGGTCCCCTCCGGGTGGGGTGTGAAGAATCAGGATGCCACTCTGCACCCCAAGGCACATCACCCATTGTGGATGTCCCCTAGAGCATCCCCTCATCCCTGGGGTAGCCATACGAAATCTGAAGCAACAAACTTACCCACTCTTCCCCCAGGCCATAGAGTGACCTTTAGAAAACCCAGTCATACTGACAGTGTCAGCCTGTTGCTCTTCCTGCCTCACTTCCACGTGTGCGGCTCGGTTTTGGTTTTAATTGCAAAGTCCCCATATCCTGCAACCCAAATGTAACCAGAATTGAAATTGGAAAGTAAAACTGCCTGTCAATGAAAATCAAAGCCCTGCTCTGCCAAAACTGAGTGAGATGCACAAAGCTTAAATAGGGGGAAAATGGAAATGACATTAACAGCATATTTTGATACAGATTAATGTAAAAGACAATAATGACACTGGAAGGTGAGCCATCCTCAGCACAAGGAGACGTGGCTATTTATGAAACCATCTGGCTGTCAGCTGCTCAAACACTGTGTGAAGGTAAAGTGTAAACGGCCACTGCATCACGTCACCAGCTGCAGGCAGCCCAGAGCCCGGCTGGCAGGGCAGGGATGCTCCGTCCTCCACCTGGCATGGGGCAAGGCAAAAAATCCAGAAATTGTCTGCATTATGGGGAGGAGTACCAGTCTGCAGGTTTTTTTTTCATTATATGTAACTCGTTTATTTAGGATGAGGTCTATAAACCATTGCTTTCTCAAAAGCGGGCACCAAGTAATGGCTACAGGAGAATATTTCTTCGCTTTTACAAAAGCATTGCACAAAAATAGTCAGATCTATGTAATGAGCTGTTGAAACAGTGTCATGCCAGCCTCTTCTGTTATCCTGGTTGCTAATGATTTTATTAGCTAAAGAGCTGGAAGGAGATCAACTTGGCATTCCTGATCTCTGCAATTATATTCTGCTCAGATACAAGCAAGAACTGTGGCTGAACAGCAACAGGTGGGATGATATTTAATGCCCACCTCTATACCTCAACATTGTCTGGTTTGAAATAGAGCCCTTGTGCCATTTGCTGGCAGTGAAACTAATAGGATTCCGTAAAAATCAATCCATAAATGCACAGACGCTAAAATGAATGGTTTCCTTTCTGTTACACTTACAGAAGGGCTCTTTTATGAATCTCTATATGCTGGCATAAAAATTTGCGGAACAACTTTTCTAAGTTTTCATTAAACTGAGGGGGATTTTTGTAGAGAAGACTGCTTCAATAGAAACTGCTGCTTCACACCATGGCTCATGATTACCCACAAACGTAAAAGAGCAATGCTTGCTCATGAGTGCTGCCCGAACCAATGGGCACACAGGAGGGGAAACCAAGGTCAAGATTAGGGTGGGACATTGAGCCCCATGCCCAGCACAGGAGGTATCAAACTGAAATGATGTCCATCATCCAAAAGTATCCTGGCTGCTGCACCCACAGAAGAACACTAACAACAGCAAAACGCTGCCTGGGCTCATCCGCACAGACCCCAAGAAAGCTGCAGGGCCAGGGTCTGCCCCACCAGCATGGGGACTGTTGTTGGTGGAGGGTTTCCAGAGGGAAGAAATCAATTCATTAACTAAAACTGAGTGCTTTTGGACAGGCCATGGTGAATGTTTCTTGATAAAATATTTAATAAGAGCGAATGAAAAAGAAAACTATTTTTTCCACATCCCACCCACTGGGTTAAATGCAGGGAGGGGGCTGGGGATTGGGTTTTTTTTGGAGGAAGCAAAAAGACTGTGTGACCTGTTTCTCACTTCTGAAAAAAAAAGTTTATCAGAGCAGCCTGCAAACTGAGAGATTATTCAGATTTCTGCCTCCACAAGAATATTTCTTCCAAGACCAACTTCTTGAAAGTGCTGCAATAATTCCTGCCCCAGAAGTGAGGTGGGGATGCCAGGCAAATCCCTGCGTTGCTCAGCGAACCAGCTCTGCACCCCCTCCTCACCTTCCAGCGGTGCAGGTTCTGAGGTTAGCCTTAAGTCCCATTTTGCGGTCCTCAGCCCCAGTGCTGCAGGTAAGGATGCTGCCACACAGCTACCCTTGGTATCAGTCCACCTGGCTCCAATTTCATTGGTACCGCTCAGATGCAGTGACTCTGCCGGCTCTGGGGGCTGAAATTAGATGGGCGGACCAGAGCCAGAACAGGCACACACAGTCCACAAAACCACATCCTCTGGTCTCTCCTGACCCACAGCTCCCTGGCTCTCCTCAGCAGAGGAGAAGGAGATGGTGATCCCTTGGACTGGCTTCTCCACTGCTGGCCAGTAACACGGACATCCCTTGGTCAGTCCACGGGGATTGCCTCTGGGAAAAGCCAAAAGGCAGAAAGCCACTAGCACATCACCAGATCCTCTACCAGGAATAATTTTCCATGGGGCTTACAACAATCTCAAATGTAAATTGGGATAAAGGGAAAAATGTAGATTCAAGTCCTTTTTACATTTGCAGTAATCTGTCTTGTCTCTGGCAGCTTAACATCTCCAGAAAGATGTAGCTCTGCTGTAGGAAAAATAGCTCCTAAGTGCTCCCGGTCGTGACGGATCCTGAAGCACACGGCAGAAGTTCAGCACAGCCTCCTGGCTGATGGCCAGGCTCACAGAATTGAATTTCATCTTACCCTCTTTCACCTCTTCCTTCAGCCACAGAGGCTTTTCTTCATCTCTCCTTCCTCATATTTCACTTCCAAGGGCACAAGACTACAACAGTGTTGATTTTTTTCTCCTTACCCAACCTCAGAAAACAAATCATTCCCAAACCATCCAACCAGACACCTTGCCTCCAACACTGGCCAGGAAGATGTAAATCTCCCCACGCTGATTAGCTACATGCAACTACCTTATGAGTGATGTTTTTTGCCAATTTTTTTCCAGCAAGAAGCCATCCTGAGTCACAAGACTTTTTTTTGCCATCTCTTTTTGCTCCTCTTACAAAAGCTGTGGCTGAGGATGGCCATGAAGGTGTCAAATCCTCCTGCTGCCAGCCATCAAGTGCTCAGCACCACAGAAGCCTGGCAGCAGTGAGTTCCACCAGTGAAATTTGTCTCTTTCCCTGCAGGTAACTTTCCATCATCCACCTTCATTTGTTCCAGCTCAGGACTCTTCCCAGCGAGAAGCCCAAAGCTCAGCAGCATACTCAAGGGAGGGGCACATTCCTGAACTATCAACCAGTGTTACAACTTTATCAGCATTACTAACTCTTCACTTTCCCCTCCAATTTCTGCTTTTTCCCATCAAGAATGACAATTCTCCAAAGATTTTAGCTAAATTTAGCCCAGTTTTAGTTAATTTGGCTAAGATTTGACTAAACTTAGCTAAGTAGCTAATTTTACAAAGCATCTCGCCATTAAATCTTCCTGTGCCTCAAAGTCTTTCTCTAGAAATGTCATTATCACTGGTTTGTCTCCAGATGACAGAGCCTTTAAATCACTGCCACCAGACATCTGGTTTGCTGCCCATGCGGAGCTGCTGGGCTCTGTTCAGCTCCAAGAAGATAACAACCCACTGGTAGAGATGCCACCAACTCAGCTCCAAACACCTTTCTCCATCCCCAAAGCACAAGCCAGGGCTAAGGGACATGGCCTGGGTAGCCCAAGGACCCAGAAACGGCTGACATCTGCCAAAATCAGTAGAAGACTGTAGTCAAGGGTGGTTAAAGTTAGATATTAGGAAAAATTTCTTTACCAAAAGAGTGGCCAAGCCCTGGAATAGGCTGCTCAGGGAAGTGGAGTCACCATCCCTGGATGTGTTCATAAAAAATATAGGCATGGCACTTCAGGACATGGTTTAGTGGTCATGGTAGTGTTGGGTTGATGGTTGGACTTAGCCATCTTAGAGGTCTTTTCCAACCTTAATGATTCTATGAGACTTAAGCCCTGGGGGCTGTCAGCCCTTCACTAGCATGAAAGCGTTTTAAAGCTTAAAGAAAAAAAAAAAGGAAACCCATCTAAGGCAGGCAGCAAATGGAGAGGTTGCAACCTTAAGAGCTGCAGAGACATTCAAACAATAGCATCTCAACACCTCAGCTCAAACCTTCCCTGCAGCTGTAGCCAGCAAGACTACAAATTGGCCCATGATTTAGGTCCATTTGGTGGCCTTTAGTCAGTCCTGTGCCCCAGCCCATGCTGCAGATACCAGCTTCCATCCTTATCTCTGCCATCCGTTAGCTGCTGTCAGTAAGCGATGGGGTGGAAGGCAAGGTGCCAGCACACCTCTGCACTCACAGGAACCCCCTTTTCCTCCCCTGGCAGGTCCCATTGCAGCACCAAGTCATTGTTGGGACCATGCTGCTGTGCCAAGGGGCCTTGGTCCAGGTAGATATTTCATTTCATAGCCCATCTGTTGCTGAGTACACCATTTTCTTCCTAACTTTTTTTTTTTCCAGTTTTATCTGCTCCCCCTCAGTTCACATTACAGCCATCATTTATCTCCACAGCATTGGCAAGCTGATTTACTGCCTCGATCAGCACAGCTCCAGGATGAGCCGTGTGAAGAAGGGATGCGTCAAGCCCAACACGCAATGGGGACCAACATGCAAGGGCACCAACAGCACAATTTTCTTCTTTCTCAGGTGCAGCAAATCTAGGAAGATGGAGAAATATTGGGACAAACATATGTCCTGCTGGCCATCCCTCGAAGATGGGAGGTTTGAGGCTGAGTGCTCAGGAACAGAGGAGATGTGGGCAAGACCATTCTTTCCCTGCCCTAACCAGGCAGCAGAGAAACATGCTCCATTGGCATCGACTTGGAGCATTTCTGCTAAGCACCTAGTTTGCTCTCCCTCTCCTATTGAACAGCGTGACAAGCTTAAAAATCAATGGAGGCTCGGTGAACCCTGAGTAAAGTCTCCTGCTAGTGCCCAGCCAGGCATCCCTGCCGCACTGCTCTCCCTAACTGAAACCGACAGGGAAGCGATTAACCAACAGGTTCCTTAATGGCCACCCTGTCAGGACTCTTCTCACCAAGGCCCCATGAAAGCAAGCCATAGAAATGAGTCATTTGTGGAGGTGCCAGCCTTCTCCGTGACAATACCAGCACAGAAAAGAGGGGTTGCTGAGGCCACTAACGTGCCTCTGGGAACCATCCTTGGAAAAGCCCCCAGGGGTTTCCCCACAGACAAGGATGTTTGGCTCAGCACCCCTCTCCCAGACACCCATGGGCCTTTCAAAGCCCCTGGCCCCATGAGCTAAATCCAAATCTTTACAGCCACTGCATATTTTGGGGCTGAACAGGAAGCACTGGGACATCTCTGAGACAAGCCACTCGCTTGTGATACCTGCAGTTGAGCAGGGAAGCAGGCCGGGGAGAGAGGACATAGCCCTGGGGGGACTGAGAAGGATGGTGAGCAGCACAATGAGTGAAGCAGGGTACCAAGGACTTGCTTCTGGAACTTCTCCCTAAAATACCTGGCAAGCTGAAGACGCCTCTACAGTAGCTGAGGCTGCGTGTGAATGACAAGGCTTTGATGGGGAAATGGCTGCAACTCAGCCAAGGAAACCCGGGAGCTGGGATGATAGTGTGGGCATGGCAGGGGATGGACACTCCCCAAACCCAACACCAGCTGAGCTACAGGGAAAAAACCACCAGGGAGCAGCTTCCTCCCAGCACCCAGGAGAGGCTAGGATGGAACAGGGCTCTTTTCATGATAAGCAGCTGCTGGCTTCAGCATCAAACACCTCCCCACATCACCACCATAGCACCCCCTGCCACTCACCCACTTGCTGCACTACCAAGTAAGTATGGTGTATATATATATATATAAAATTCAGTTTGCTGCTTTTCCCATCCACACCTGAAAAAAGTACAAGGAGAAGCAGTGTGTACAGCAGCACACCACCACTCACGTGTCCCCCTGATCCCCCCAGCTCTTTTCTCTGGCAACACCCTGTTCTCTTCCCCTCTCTGCAAGGGCCTCATTTCCCATCTCATTTCATGGCTCTGAACCATTCTCTCCGTGTTTTGTTTGCTTAAAAAATGCTATTACTTAAGAGATGGAGAAAAAAGGAGGCAGGCAAACCGGAGGGATTTGAATCTCCTGGCTAGAGGGGATCCACATGCTATTCAACGCAGCATCGGTGATTTAATCATCGGTGCGATGCTATTGCAAACAGCAGCAGCCAGCAGAGCCTGCAGGAGGAACGCTCGCTCTAACAGCATGAATATTAAGGGCATTTAACAGCCCTTGTAATCACGCTGTGGCTCCTTGCAAGGGCACAGCCAGGCAGCACGAGGGAAGGCACTGAACCACGCTGCTGGGTTATCAAACTTCGCTGTGCTCCTTATGGCATCTGAAATCGGTCCCACTTACAGAACAGCGAATGTGGGCTTCCCACTACATTCCCTCCAAACCAAATCCCACGTGGCAGAAGCCCTTAAGCATGTGCTGGGATGAACTGGGTGGCTTTAAGGCCTCCTTCAGTGAAAGCTGGCCCTGTGTGAAATCCAGGTCCCTGTAACACAGAGAAAACATGAAGACCTTCAGCAGGGCACCTCCTGTACTTGTGTTTGAGGCACTGGGAAAGGATTGATTATTGGGTGAGGAAAAGAAATCCTGAGCATGGCCATGAATTTAGCTGCACCTCAGAACTAGAATTCACAGAATCACAGAATGTTAGGGGTTGGAACGGACCTCAAAGATCATCTAGTCCAGCCCCCCTGCCAGAGCAGGATCACCTACAATAGATCGCACAGGAATGCGTCCA
>JAVSBS010016947.1:0-16428 GCA_033124195.1 Coracias cyanogaster
AGGGATGGTGACTCCACCACCTCCCTGGGCAGCCTGTTCCAGTGCCCAACCACTCTCTCAGGAAAGAATTTCTTCCTGATATCCAATCTAAATCATTCTTTGAGTCCATGAAAAGCACACATCAGATGGATTAAGAAGCTGACGCACATATCTCAAAGAGGATATTGGTGGGCTGTCATACTGTCAATAATGTTCTCTTGGTCCTGGATTGGACCTTACTAAGCAGACCTCCAGCCATTTAGAAGCAAATAGAAATTTCCCAGGAAAAAGAATTTGAGACTAAGTGTGGACTTCTAAAACAGTTGGAAAAACAATGCAGAGGATGTAGCAGATGTGGAACAATCTGGATCGTTTGGTAGCCTGTAGTCATCCAAAGAAACTGTATCAGCCTAAGCCACGATTACTTACATCCATTCTGGCCTGAATAAGTGTGTCTTGTTGTCTGTGTCAGCAAACAGGTTATGCGTTTCACCATGTCTTTTAATCATATACAGTTCTGCCTTTTTAGATTAATATTAAATTAATTTTGGATTAATATGTTTTTATGGTTCCAGAATTATTGGATATTTGGAAAAATCTCAAGGTGTTTGGTGTGCAGCTGAAAATGGACTTTATCATAGGGAAGAGTCTAGACAACTACAGCAAATGAAGATGATGTGAATTCAATATTAGCTTTGGAATTAGACTGATAATCTCAGATTTTAAAAGAATGGTAGCAGTAAACTGTTGATTAAAACACTTGAGATGTTTCAAGTACTTTAGTTTATGGGTATTGTCACACTACACTCCTAAGTCAGGCTGTGTGCTATATTACTGGCTTATAGAGGAGTATCTCCAGTTTATGTGTTAAGATAGCAAAGTAACTAGGGCTAATCCTGCTTTCTTCACCTACAGGGTACTAGTTGCTTCCTGCGTTGGGTACGAAACTTAGATGATGAGCTTCATGCGCTTGTAGCCGGTGAGTCCATAACAAGAATATTATCTTGCTTTCTTGGGACTCTGCAAATATTTCTCTTGTCTGTCCTCCCATTCCCTTTTCAGACTTCTATGATGAAAACAGGGCCGTGTACATTAAGATCGTGTCAAAAGTGACAGTGCTGTTTCAAGTAGCTTCAATTAAAAGGTTGCAATTAAAGTTGTAAAGCAAATTCAATCAAATGGTGTGTTTTTTTACGGTGAGCTTCAAGGGCAATATATTATTATGTGCACAAATGTGAATTTGTCCTTTATTTTCCAACTGTAAAGATGTTAGATTGAAATACTGATTCTTCCATATGTGTCATAATACGCATTTGTAAGGATGAGCTTCACTGCATCCAAAGAAGGCCACTTTTGCCATGAAATTCATGTGGTGGTGCAGGCCCTTCCCTGCTGTTCATACCTCTATCACGTACTGGAACCTCAGAGGTCTCTCTTCCTTCTGGGAGAGAGGGGAAGTTTGATGCTGTGCTCCTGAGCACGGAACTACAGATTTATTTCAGGGTTTTAAAACTCTCTTCTTTGAATGACGTGAACCGTATGTTGATGGGCAGCACAGGAATGTCCCAGAACTTTGTTATGGCAACAAAAGACATAATCTTAGGCACTGTCTGTTGAGCTGACATGCTGCAACAGCGCCAATAAATCACAATCTTAGTAATACTTTTGTTTTCTAATTGTTATAGGGTGTCTAGCAGGAATTTCTATGATGTTTTACAAAAGTACTACTATCTCTATGTATCTGGCGTCCAAGTTAGTAGAGGTAAGATTTACCCTCGTAAGAGAGTTCTTCATTTCATCTATTTTTTCAAGGCAGAAAAAGAAAACGAGCTTCCCAGGCTGCGTGAGACAATTCCAGTATACTGAAGTGGTGTGGCAGTGGTGTGTTTCAGTACGTGTGTGCCAAGAGGCACTGCTGTTCTGCGGTCTTACTTCTTTCTTATTTTCTTTTCTGTAGCTCATTTTAAAAGTCCTTTATCCACCCATTTCCATGTGTATTTCCATGAATTTTTTTTTAATCTCCTGATAGCCCTTTGCTTTGTAGCTTTTGCAGATTTTTTTAAATCTGCAAGTTCCAAGAATGTCTATTTTGCCAGAAACATAAATCAAAACTAGTCCTTAATTGCAGATTTATTGCCAAAAGCTACAGCTTAACTTCCTGCCTTTGTTCTCTAATTTTGGCATTCAGCAGTCTAAGATAACTCAAAATAGCTTAGGTTTTAGTCTATAGCTGGAGTTGTTTCTCAGTATGCTTCAACTGATTCAATTCCCGGCTTTGTAACAAACTTTGTTCTAATTTTTTATTTTTCAGGCTTGAATTATTTCTATGAATTTGTTAAAACAAGGAGCCCAGGGGGAAAAAAAGAAAGTTTGTAGAGTTTGCGTATGTCGATTATACCAGCTTTTGTTTTCTTACTATGATTTTTCCATAAAATTGGGACTTAGTCATGGTTCTTTCCCCATCGGCACTGCTGGAATAAGTTGAGAGCGTTCTCTTATTATGCATCATCCCCAAATCACAAAGCTTTCTGCTGCAGACCTCGAGGGCCTCATCCCCTAGTGATATTTATCCACCTCCACTACCAGAGCAGAATTAATTTCAAAGCATACAAAAAGAAGGAACCATTTTTTTTTTTTTAAGCATAAAATTAAACATAAAAAGGGAAGAGACACTGTATTTGTTCTTATTCCTTGTAATCCCAGATCAAGCTCTGAAGGTAGTTCACGTATTTGTTGTATAAAAGCAAATCTGAGTTATCCATACTGACTTAGAACAGCAGTTGGAAAAAACCCCAATATTATTTTGTATTTCTGAAGGTTTTCTCTGGACTTTGAGACATTGTAGCTGTAGTGAAATAAGAAAAGTGCTGTGTCTTTTTTTTTTTTTTTTATGCTACTTTTATCATCTTACGCAAGCCAAGGGTAACTGACCAAAGAGGCGTGTGCTGCTTTGGAAGGTCAAGCTGTGCTCAGGAAAATAAACTTTATATGTTTTCTCAGAAAGGAAAGTATGTGATTTCAAGCTGTTTGAGAGCGGTGAATATTCACTTTGTTGGAATGGTTATTGCATTGTTCTTCTGTTTTGAAAAATGAAGAATTGAACATAGCAAACTTTCCCTTTTTTCTCTTGAAGATCTATACTGCCCTTTGAACACCCAAGCTGCTGCTAGGTCCTGTACATTAATAGCCTCTTATTCTGTTGGTCTTGGAGAACTTCTCAATGTCACATTTGTGGACATGTACAAAAATAGATGAGCGTAGGTTAGTAATGCTGACATGTTTCTTTGAAAAGGTAAAATAAAAGTGAAAAGCTACTTTATTTTGTTTTGTTCAGCATTTCTTGTTTGTTTATATAGACTATATACTTCAAAGGCATTGAAGCAGGGAAGGTTCCCTATTTTCCTCATGCAGACAGCATCATCTACGCCATTTCTACATCGATATGCTTTCAGGCAGTAAGTATGTTGTCTTCTAACGGAACATGTCATTCTTTTAGTTTAAGGCAAACGTTGAAAAAAATGAGGAGCACAGGGATACATTGATACTGAAAAGATGGTGTGATATAGTGATTCCAGCAAGATGCTATGAATCGGGGCTCCTGCAACCTCCTTTTGAGTGTTGCAGCGGGAAGATCATTCCTAGAACTCAGATTTTTCATATACTTATAGCTGAATACATTATACAAAACATGGAATTGTTTGGAAAGGATCTGAGTATGTGTTGCCCAAGAATATAAACATAAATGTATGGGCTTTCGTAAGTGTATGAACAGTTTCTCAAACAATATATTGTAAAAATTATGCTTTTTTAATCAAGTAGAAGGTTTTTAATCGATTAGAAGGTAGTCTTCTGGGAATATCAGTTAGTGCCAGTGGTGGTCATACAGAGCCTTGAATTCAGCTGTGAGTGGTTTGTCTGCTGACAGTGCTGGACTCGGGCAGGTGGTCACAGCTGCTTTGGTCCATGAATCATGGGACGGTTTACAAAAAAAATTAAAAATATATTTCCATAATTATCCTTTGACTGGTTTTGGCAATATAATGTAGCAGACGAAGCTGTTGCCTGATGCTGTCAGCTGGCTCTGACTGAATACTCTCCTTGCAGGCTGTCATGGAAGTGCAGAACCTGAGACCATCATACTGGAAATTTCTTTTACGACTAACAAAGGGCAGGTATGTAATCAGGGGTATGTTATGGCCTGTCTCAACATGTCACGTTCAACTTTCTGTGTCATTCGCTGTCAACGGCAGAACTGCGGGAGTACATATGGACTAATTTCCTGCGTATTTCCTTTCCTTTTCAAATGGTTTCCAGTCCGCTTGAGGTTCTTTGCTGGTGAAGCAACACTGCTAGGTTTAGTCTAAAGACTAAAAGACTTACATCTAGTTGACAGATGACATCGAGCTGACATCTAGTTTAGCAGATGAGAGTTTTACGTGAAGGCTTTTTTATCTTAGTTCACTTGGAGGGCGGAATGCTTTCAGATTTAAGTGAAATATGAAGAATCCAGTAAACAACTGTACAGAGTGACGAAATCACTTAGTATGTACAGTGATGGACAGCATGGATTTACTACATGTTTAAACACATTACTAGAAATGTCAGAGTATTTCCCAAGAACATGTAAAGATTCAGTAGGTGTTGATGGGACATCTAGTTGAGTTGGGAAAGGAATTTTTATTCTTAAAAAATGAATGAAAAATTTTCACTGATTATAACCATAATTTTATACTATAATGTCATGCTGGTTGTTTTGTCTCTTATTTGCTGTGGAGATCTGAAATGCTTACCTTTTAAAATAGACTTTGCTGCAACTGATTTTCAGATAAAATTTAGTTAAGTGTACACAATTATACTAATGGCAGTATTTGACAGAACCAAGACATCCAAACTTTAGTGTCCATCAGCTTATGAACGAGGTTATAAAAGATAACGTTTGTCATGACAGTGAGCTCTCCAGGCTATAAAAATAGGAGTGAAATCAGGGGCCGGTCCTTGGGGCATGTTGAAGCTGCACTCCCCGTGGCACAGTACACTCCTAGGTGGACATGAGGTGACCGAGGGCATTGCTGGGCATGGTGGGAAGCTGTCCGTGGGATGCCTGGAGGCAACCGCTGAGGCCGGACAAACATGACACAGGTGACGATGTCAGTCAGATGTCCCATTTTGGCTGCGTTTTTCCCTTTTGTGGTAGTCCTAAGATGGCTTTAGTTGAAAGAAAGGAGGGAAAGAAATAATATTCTGCTACTTTATTTTGTGAAGTGAATCTCTGTAACAGTCGTTTTGAAACTCTCCATAGAGGCAGATTCTTTTGACGTTTCTGAGGTCTTTTCACTCAACAGTTCTGAAGACTAAAGAGTTGGAAATAAATTGTAACACCCATAAAATTGTTATCCATGCTTAGGCAGGCACGGCCAGAGCTTATGAGGCTGGCTGAGAAAGAAAAATAGTATATTTTGGCTTACATTGTTTTTGTGAGGTTAAAAGTAGAAGGGGGCTCTCTCCGTTCCGCTTTTCCCCAAGTTGTGTTATATCAAGTATATCTACACAAAGCACTATTAATCGTATGTGTTGATTTTATTTTATTTTTTTTAATCTTTATTGCCCAAGGTGAAAAACTTAGAGTCTCTGAACAGTGCAGGCTGAAGCCTGTATTTCACAGATTTGGGTAGTCTTTCATGTACTTAAATAATTTTAATAGTTTTATTTAAAAATGAATAATTTTAATAATAAAACATCTAGAAATAATTTTATTTTTTCAAAAGTAAATGAATAATCTGTTCACTCTCTCATATCTCTTCCAGGTTTGCTCTCATGAACAGGAAAGTTTTAGATGTATTTGGTACGGAAGCATCTAAGAACTTCAAGGATTTCACACCTAAGCTTGACCCAAGATACACGGTGGTACCACCAGAGCTACCACTGAAGCTGTCTTGAAAACAATGGTGCATCTTGTCATTGAATGTGATCAGTGTTTTGTCCTGAAAAGTTAGTTAACTTAACAGTCGTATATATGGAGGAGGCCTTGGGCTCCACTTCAGTATTATTTCAATGAGAAATGCTTTTTACCAATCAAAAATACTGAAGCTTTGCAGGAAGATGTGGCTTAGCGATTAAGCCCTTTTCATACACAGAAAATATTTCTGGATTACTGTAGTTGGATGACAGATGTTGGTAGATTCCTGAATGAATTAAACAAATGAGTAATATATTTAGAGAAGTAAAACGTAAATATGCACAATAATTTCAAAAATTCTGTAGTTCATACCAATAGAATATTTATTGGTAAAACTAAAAGTAATTGTTGATGTACAAAGGAAAACAAGTGGCATAGTTTAGGTCCAGAGTTTTACCTGATCTTAAAACTATTGCAGTCGGGTGAAAATGCCTCTTTGGTTTTCTAATTTGCATCTCTGATTTATCTCAAAAGAGCCACCACCCACTCATTATTTAAAATTACAGCGGTTTTACACAACTATGGTTGCAAAAGAAGGCATTCCTTAGGAGAAGAAAATGTGTATTAATTCAGCAATCACATTCCAGGGCTGTAAATCCCACTGACAATACATGGATAACTGACAAGGAAAATAAGGCGGCAGTAGCAGTGCCTGCTGCGCCGTGAGGAGCCGCGGGTGTGGTGGCCACGATCTGCCAAGTGGAAAATGACAAAACCAGCAGAGGAAGGAATGAAACGTTCCCGCCCCTGAGATGGTGCTGGAAACAGCAGACAGTTACAAAAATAAAAAAGCCAAGAACAAAACAGCAACAACAACAACAACAAATCCCCCAAAATATACTGAAATTAAATGTTTATTTTTAAAAGGGCTTGACATTGTCGCTTTAGATGACATCGGGTTGTTTGTCAAAATGCAATGCCAGCCAGCGTTTCCATCGTCTTTTAAAAGAGAACTGACCCCTGAGGTTACACTGTTACAAAAGAACAGTTTTAACCATCCTACTAATAGTATTTTTTCCTTGTGCTCAGTGAAGAGTGATTTTCCACCAGTCCATCCAGTCAGCCATGACTAGGACAGTTACGTTCAATTTAACATGGTACCCGATGCAAATAGCAACCTACACAAATTCCACCTCATTTTTACCCTGCATATTTCTGCAGATAATAGTTTGTGATCTAAAGCGAGACCTTGACATTCTAATGGCTTCTTTTTTTTTTTTTCTTTTTTTCTTTTGAGGACTTATTTTTGTTAGAATCCATTCAGGTGGTGCTGATTGGTGTTCATTAGCCTAGAACTTAATGAAAAGATGAATTATATTCACATTCAACTGAAAAGAGATGAGGTACGGCAGGGAGTGGGAAGTGCAGTAGGTTGCATGTATTTTACAAAGGATAAAAAAAGAAACCAGTGTTTTAGTGGAAGTCTTTGTCAAATAACATGAATTGGATTAATTAATAGAATCTTTGTCTTGTAACATTGTAATCCTACCCCAACTTTAAGCATATTCCCTTTAGTTCAGTTTGTTATTGCTGAATATGTGGTAATTTTTATCAGATTTACAGAGATGTCATGAAAATTGTACCTGTCTGTGCACAAAATCTGCTTCTTCATCAGCTACTGTAACAGGGATGCTTTGTCACTGTTACTAAAGGTGCTTCATCCTGTAAAACAGCAGTTGTCCAAGTTAGTGTGAATAAAATTCTGCAAGATAGTTTGTATGCAATATTTTATTGCTTGAAATACTATATGAAAATTCCTCAGAAGGAAAGAAAAGTTAATTCAACAAGAACTTTAAAAGGATTGTAATAGGTTTGTACTGTTTTTCCACTGGAATATGGTCTAAAATACTTGACCTTGTAAAGTCTGAGAAATTATATATTTTACGTATTGTGTTAGAACTCACACATTATATTATGTAGTGTAACTATATGCCATCCTCAAACTTCAAGATATTTTATAGATGAATTAATTTTCTTCACTGGAATGACAGCTGTGATTGTTTCCCTACTGGAGTTTAAAAAACCCCAAGTACTACATCTCAGCAGCTAAACAACAGTTTTGTCTGTTTTCTTGCTTCCAAATTTCACAGTCCTTGTTTCGAGTTATATTCATGTAATATAAAAAAAAAAAATTAAATTTTTAAAAATTATTTTTATTCAAATCTAGTATATGTAAGAGAAAAAAAATAAAGTCCTAATGTTTTTCCCAATAATAAACAGTTGCTGCTTGAAAAAAATGACTTTTTCTCCATGTTGTTCTTAATAAGCCACCTGGAGTCATCAGTGAAGTGGGGGTTACTCCTCCCCCACTTCTTCTCGTACTTCTCATACTCTTCTTCACATCTTCAGTGGTGAAGGGACACCAGGAGTGTGACCGAGCACTTCAGTTGCACGTAGTTGTTAGAAAATAAAGTCCTAACCCTGGTGTAAGGGAAGAGGTCATGCTAGAGCAGTGAGAAAAAGAGAAACTCTGCTCTTCCATGGGTAATTGCACAATATGGGTTGATGTTATTTAATGTTTCTTTTTTAAACAGAGAAAGCCACATAATCGACCATAAAGGCGCTGAATAGCCACATGCCTCCAGCTCCGCCTGCCACGCGGCCTGCTGGTTGGGCCTCATGTGACTGAAATGGCAGCGTTTCCTACCACCTGATGTGGCACGGCTATTTATTTTTTTGATCATATGATGAGTTTGATCACGTCAAAACTTCTTTCATAAGGAGTTGATTTTGCAAAAAGGAGTACAGGAGGAGGCTTTCTCAGGAGGTGGTGGGAAGTAGTGGGTCGGGTCAACTTGAAATACCAGAGGTATTTCAGATAGAGCTTTGGGTGTCCAGAAGGCTGTCCAAGAAGACTGTGCTTGGCTCCCTGCAGGCATCTCAGGAGGGTGTATCAAAAGCAGCTGCCTCACCCGTGGTCCCAGGAACTGGGAGCAAAAATGCCTGTGGCAGGCAATTATTTCACCTTTCCTTGAGGTTGTTTGCATGCATGGAGTGTTCATTGCCATCCCTACCAGTCTTACTGCACGGCCCTAACTGTGCATCTTGCTCTCTGTGGCTGTAGTCCCCATCTTTTACCAGACCCCCATCCTCACCACATCAGATCACAGCCTTTTGTCCCAGTTCCTCACTCATCTTACTTCTTCATCTCTTCCTCACCTCCACCTGGCCCAGTTTCAGCTGTCCCCTGTCCTCCCTTCACTCTTACAAGCCTCATTTACAGTCCTTTGGTGCTTCCTTTTGCTTCCCCTCCAGAACCACTCCTTCACTGGGCATCCAGGAGAGTGCTAGCTCCTGCCGGAGGGAGCAGTCAGGCAGGAATGTTCCCCTGTGCACCGCAGCTTCTGCTGCCACCCTTGGGTTTTGGTTGGCAGAGCTCCTTCAGGAGCAGCAAAATTCAACAGCCCAGATCTAGAGTTCTCCCCTCCTAATTCAAGATATTCTGGACATAACCAAGATGCATGTGGAAGATCCTGAAGTGAAGGTTGCGGTCATTCGTTTGTCTTCTGTGATGGATACTCATTAATATCCTTTCCCTGCCATCTTTCAGTGAATGTCCAGGCCATATGAGATTGGTCCTCTTGGAGACTTTCTTCTCTTACTCCCAGTCCTTTCTGGAGCTGATGAAGAAGGTGTTGACATCTGCCACTAAATGAGAGAATATTTTATTTTTACAAAATTATTTTAGATCTAGCACAAGGCTGATATTAGTGCAGATTTGCTGGGTTCATGTGTGGTAGATACTTCCACCAGGGAGCACATGAAGGCATATAGAAATTATGAGCTAGTAATTATGAGCTAGTAATAAAAGCAAAGAGTGCCTACAATGACAAGTATTTATTTTTTATAGATAATGCTGTCTCACTTCAAGAGGAAAATGAGTAAAACATCAGAACTTCTTCAGTGTAGGTGGAGTAATTTCACTGCTGAAGGTAAAAGCTTGAGCTTCCTTGTATTGTCTCCTACCTGGGTCTCCAGGAGAAACTCAGAAGCTCTGCCTTCTGAAGGTAACATCTCTCCAGGCAAGGCTATTCTAAGAAAACACGGGTTTCTGTAGTGTGGTCAAAAAGCTCCACGTTCCTCATCATTTCTCAATCGAAATGAGAACCAAGATGCTCTCTATAATATGAACAACCTGTTCTCCTAGTACCTTTCCACACCTCTTACAGCAGACCTGGGACACTTTTACCCTATCTGTATTAGACGGAACATTTCTGAGAACTGTCAGTAAGGCTCAAAAATAATTTTCAGAAAAATTGTTGAGTCTTTCCCCTTCTCCTTTGAGAGTCTCACTGCCCTTTGCCCAGGCCACTGTGCTTTTGCCTTTATTTGAAGATGCTGGAAGTAGTTCGTTCCAGGTGCTTGGTGACATCCAGGCAGGGGACTGCTGTGGTCTGAACTCAGCCCTATGCTTGGTGAGTTAAAAATTCAGGAAAGCTTGTGTGAAAATGCTGCAATTTCCAACACTAGCAGAGGCAAATATTTCTGGACGAGTGGTCCTACGGTGGTTGTGCACTGACAAGGCACGAAAAGACAGAAAGCAAGATAATAAATTATGCTTAAACTGAGCTTTTACTTTTTCTACAACTATTTTATCCATCTCTGGAGGTGTTCAAGGCCAGGTTGGATGGGGCCTTGAGCAACCTGCTCTAGTAGGAGGTGTCTCTGCCATGGCAGGGAGGTTGGAACTAGATGATCTTTGAGGTCCCTTCCAACCCAAACCATTCTATGATTCTATGATACTTTTAACATGAATTGGAGGCAGGGCCCAGGCTCTCTACATCTGCATCAGGGTTATGACTCCTTGCCATGGTGCAGAAGAAACATGGGGCCAGGAAGAAGGTGGTATGTAGCAAAATGCCCTTGGGGTCAGCAAAGTCATTTTGGTGGCCATAGTTTTATGCCTAAATACTGATCGGAAGTTTCCATTTTCAGACTCGTGTTCTAAGCACTGAGCCCTTCACTAAGGAGACTGGCATGTCCCTCACTTCAACACTTGTTCTGCACCTGGAAGAATCCAGCACGTGGGGGTACTTGCAGGTGATTCACTTTGGGTGGGTGTGTGCCTCACTTCCACAAGTTGCATCCTTGTACAAAACAAATACTACAAAACATGGGTTTTTTCCCACTCCTTTGAGGATACAATGGCAGAATTTGACACTTTCTCTTGAGTGGCACAGTTTCACGTGTTTTCTGGTTATTTAGTAGAAGATCCTGAATGTTTTGCTTCTCCTGTAGATACTTTCACAGTAAAATTTGAAGCAAGGATATTTTTCCCCCCATAAGGAGCCTAAAATTGCCATTGTGGATGTATTGACCAAATCCCCCAACAATTCCCCTCACCTTTGGCCACGTTGAAATGGGATTGCTTCACTCAGGAAGCACCCACCTTTTGCAGCTGATGGATTATGTCCTTTCATCTCCATCAAATACGACATTCACTTTGCCAACAGGCTCCTTTGAACATGGCAAGCAGAAACGTGAATTAGAGCCCACTTTGATCTTAAGGCCTTTTCTTTCCTGGCACAGGCCAGAGAGTTTTCCACTTTCTAATTAAACCAGAGACGGGGCAGAAGAATTTTAAATATTAATGCCAAGGCTTTACCCAGGGTGGAAGAAGCTGGCTGGAAATCCAGGAGGACGATTACTCTTCTCACACCAGTGAAATCCAATCAATGTTTTTTCCCCTCAGCTGCCACAACGGAGACATAAAAAACGGCTGCAGTGGCTGTCGGAGCAGGAGCTGACAGGACTGACAGGACTGTCCCAGGGCTGCTTGAAGGTAATAGAAGGCCTGATCACTCAGGGTCAGGGACAAAGGCAAGGATTTTTTTCTGTGTTTTCCTATTCTTTTACAGTGTGAAGGCCTGCTTTCCTACTGCAGGCAGTAGAAGCTTGCAAGAAGGGGCAAATTGGGCTGGAGTGACCAGACCTGGTGTGAGAGAGTCCCACGTTAAAATGCTGCTGCTCGCACATTTTGATAAAAACATAAGAGTCTTAACCCAGAAATATGGGTTTGTTTATTGGCTGTAAAAACAATAAAATACAAATCAGACATTTCCAGCTCAGGTTGCTTGTGATTATATTCACAAGCAAATTTAACATCTCACACCATCTTTCATGGAGATGCTTTTACACCTCCTTGGACACAAAAATTAATAGCCTGGAAACAATTTGAAACCAAGGCAGAAAGTGACGCCCTCCCTCACCCATGACATCTAGGTAGTCCCCGTAGCCTGGTGGGAGAGGACAGCTCTCAGCGGACTGTGCCGGCTCTACAGAGGCGAGGTCTGGCCTCTTCTACAGCGCTCACCATCCCCTCCACTCTAAGACCTGGCAGCACCAAATGAAGCTTAAGCTTAAATTTAAGCAGATTTAAAACAAACGAAAAAAAGAAACTTCCCCCATGACGTGTAACTCAACCGGGGAACTCCTTGCTGGTGAGCATTTACAGGAGTTGAAAAAGTGACCAGACGATGAGCTCTAACTACACCCAAAGGCTTAAAAAAGACAACGGCTCGTGCAGTGCAATTCTCATCCCATTCCCGTCACTGCTGCATAGGTTTGAGACTATATTACCAATGCATAACATTCATCTGGAGGAGCTTTCAGTACTGTGTAACAAGATAGGGGTGCTTGAACAAAAGTCACCTCCCAAGACAGCCTGGCCACAGGCCCCGCTCAGCAGGTTTGGTGGGACAGCATTAACCCACTGCAACTCCTCAGGCACCAGAGGCACCAGTTCTTGTCTCTAGGAGGCTATGGCCTGCACGCAGTAAAATTTGCTATTTCTCACTAGCTTGGTGAGGTATTCACTAGGTGGGTATGTTTCCCCACTCCTAGAAGGTGCCCTGGCTGATGCCTGCAGTGCTCCTGGCTTTGGGAGTCAGGTGGTTTTCTATAAGCCCCATCTCCAGTAGTGCCTCCCCAAAGAGGTAGTCCTGTCCCTGCACTTTTACCTATTTCCTCCATATGTTTCTGTTACCCAGTGCTCTGTGACAGTTCCATCATGCTGGATATATTATTTCCAGAGGGGTAAAGGAAACTCCAGGTGTCTTGGCCAGGTCTTCTATAGGAGTGCACTGGTCTGTGTGGAGTCCATCTAGGCCTCTTAGCTGCAGCCCCAAGTTTATTATTGATGCATTTTTCCCCACTATCAACCAAAGTGGGTCTGTTGTCAGGGTGGCCTGGAATGAAACTTTGCTTGGTCACATTTGAAAGAGACTATGAAGCTCTGTCACAACTACTGTTGGGTCTGCCAACCGATATTTTCTTCTGCAACGGATTATCAAATTTTGGCTTGATTGTATCTTTGAAGGCCCGTGTCCTTGATTTCCCAGCCAACATAACAGGGGTGATGCAGAAATCCAGTGTTTTTTTACAACAGTTCAGCTGAATCCTCTGCAGGGTCACATTGACAGCAAGAAGATGTTCTGGAGATCAACTCTCTTTAGTCAGGTAGGTCAGTCCCACACGTGTGACCTTCAGTGAAGTGCAAGCTCTGTCCCTGTTGTTGATCCCAAAAGAAAAGCACTGTGTTTCATGTAGGGGATATCAAGGAAGCGAAAAAGCTGGTATGTGACTTGATTACTTCATGCTTGCAGGCTTACAAGGAGCAAAAGTCATCAACTTCCATATATGTTTTTCTGGATGGGAGCAGCAGCAGAACACCTTCATCTGCCCACTCACAGCCTACTGAAATCAAGGCCGGAAAAAAACTTCCCACAAGAACAAACTCCGGATCACTAAGCTGAAGGCCACTCACCACCGCCGGCTTCCTCTGACATTTGGGAGTCTGTTTCTCAAGAAACTACTGGAATCAGCCAAGAACAGGGCTGATTAGATCAGTCCTAGCGAACTATACTGTGCCAGACTCACTGCTTCTGAGACGTGCCCGGTGGCCTCCTGCAATTTAAAATTTGCAACATGCAGAACAAAGCTGCACTAATGAGAAGCCTCCTCCTTTGATAGTGCACTTCACATGTTGGCCTGCCTGAGAACTTGGCTCTATGCAATCTCCAAGGATCAGCTTCTTTCTGAGCACAACCTTGGGCTTCATATTCACTGCTTTGTAGCTCCGGGAAATAGAGGGACCCTGAAAACCAGCATTTGCAGTACTCCTGCAGGAAGCTGTATGCTGAAGTCCTGCTCACCCCAGCTGGAGTTTCTGCTCGCCTGTCTGTCCCTCTTCACTCTCATCACTCTCATTCAATCCCACAGTAACCTACAGCTGCTGAAGAGTATCTTCATCCCTGCTCCAGGGCATGTAAAATCCAGAGGTGGTCTCATAGGTGAGCTCACCCTTTTTGCTCGGCTGGGGACAGGAGCAGTGGGGCTGCCTTTCTCAGCCAGGGATGTGTTTGACCATAATGCTGGCTTTGATCTGTATGTAGACAGGGATGCTGGACAGAAATTAGTGCTTGCTCCAGCAATCATAATACCACCCAGCATGGGATTAAATTTTGATTCCATGAATTACTTTGAAATCACTTTGCTTTAATAAATTGGGGTGGGAGGGAGGAGAACATTCTCACAGAGATGAGAATGAGTCCAAATAAAACAATATGTGTAGCAAAGCAAAGTAATTCTCCTGGGAGCCTGGGGAGCTGGGGCCAGATTTTCAGTCCTTAGCTCAGATCCTTAGACCAAATCTTTCTTTGAGCTCTTGATCCTTAAAACTTTGCTGTGTTGTAAGAATGACCTTTTGCTTACTGTGTTGGGAAATGTTGCCCAAGACTTGACAATTTAAGCACTTTATGTCATCACATAGAAGAAAGATCTTCCTCCACTTCTGTCCTCTCTCTCTTGCAGTAGGTGAGAACATGGATTAGACTCCCAGAGGACTCAGGAGTCTCGTTCTCATTAGTGGTGCTTCAGCCTCAAATCATGACTCTCAATAGCTATCCCAGCTGCTGTTTAACTTGCCATTTGTGTACTATTTTCAGATGTGAAGATTTCTAAGGACCTTCTGTGCCACTGCTTCTCCTGCACAGATGTCCTTAGCTGTGATAGTGCTAAGTACCCTCCTGTCTCCCACATGCCCACAAGGATGCGAGTGTCCCTCTGCCAAAGCCAGACCTCTGAAGCACCCAGAAAACTGTCCAGAAGGAATGTGGTCTGGCCCATGGAAACTCCTGGATGTGTCCTGGGACCTGCTGGCTGTGTGTTGGTTGGTGCTGACCAATGTATGCCAAGGCGCTTGCTAATGAATTAGCACTGAGAGATTGCCCGTTCTTGGCCCAGCAACGTCCCATGGCACTCTTCAATTTACAGGTATGGACACAGCATCAATGCATGAGGAGGGACAGGGCTTCCACACACCCCAGCACTGCCACGGGACTGCTGCTGTACTTGTGCAGAGCAGGAAGCAGCGAGAAGGGCTCAGAAGAGAGGCACGGCCACCTTAGCCAGCAGATCTGCAAAGATTTTGTTGTGATTTAGAAGTTTAAGTCCTGATGGAGCCTGTCAAGGCAAGGCTTTGTCCCTTTGTTTCCACAGGAAGTTTCTGATTCCCAGACATCAGTTATTGCTGTTGCAAGGGAGGAAAGTGAGTCATGGAGTTTCCTATTGGCCTGAGGAGATAGGCAGAGAAATTACTTGCTAGGGACTCTGCCCAGACAGCGGAGCGCCTGGCAGCAAGGGAGAAATCAGGCAAAGAGCTCTCAGATTCATTAGCATGACTGCAAATTAATTGCCTAAACCAGTAATGGACATAAACATGTTTCCCTTGTGGGCAATCATTCTAGGAGGGAGAAGTGCTGCTTTGTAAAGGGCAGGGATTAGACAGAGTGATATGGATTTTATAGCTTTAACCTCCATAATTTACTACGTGGACAAAGCAGGGGAGGAAATCGGATGTGTGCAGAGCGAAGGTGGATGTGCCCATTTCCCCTTGCTCACCTCTCAGTCCGTGAATCACTGGGAATTCACCAGGAAGTTCACAAGCTTATGTTTATTTTGCTCATCAGCATCCCTTCACTGCTTCTTCTTTAAACATAAATACCTTTCTTGTCTTTAAGCTCCAGAAATGAAGGAGGAAAACAAGTCACTACCGGGTAAAGGCAAGCAGCCCCTCCCAACATATAAAAGATTTCCAAAAAGCTGATGATGAGCTGGGTGGGCCCGTGTTAAACTCCACAGGGAAGACAGCATATTTTGTGTTGACAAAACCAGGAGGCAATAAAAATTGCATAGCCCGGTTAGAGACAGGGACTTGGGAGGAGAGGAGGGGCTCCAGCCGCAAGTTTCTTGTGGGCAGTCGCCATTTCTTATGTCTCTTGTGAACTGGCTGGGGTTCCTCCTTGTGCAGCGGCACATGAAGCAGAGGAAATGTTGCTCTGTAGGTTTAATTTTAGTGTGTGCAGCAGGCGCTGAGATCACGCAGCATGGGCCCAAGCAGCTCTGCTCCTGTAGGAGACGGGGGGATATGGCGTCTTTTGAGCAGGTCAGGGAACTCTGTTCTTACTGTCCTACCATCCCTGTGTCAGAGAGAT